>OZ036012.1:10184916-10212416 GCA_964035015.1 Corallium rubrum | reverse complement strand
TGAAAAGAGAAGACCATCGAATGTTTAAACAACTTCTGTCTTTGCTTGGCTTTAACCAACTTGCCAAAACACCAACGAGAATTACTAATGATCACAGACACTTGTAGATATTATCGCTTCAACTCATCCTGAATATATCAGACAAATCAAGGTTATCCCTACTTCGTTCAGCGATCATGATATGGTCGGTTGCGTACGAAAATTACATCATCAAAAATTTTCACCCATCAAAATAAAATTCCGTAACTACAAGGAATATATGATAGAGCAACTTTTGGCCATGTACTTAAAAACAGTGATTGGACGGGTTTTTGCTTGGGCACAAATGAAAGTCATTCTCACCAAAGCAATAGACTGTTTGGCTCCCCTAGAAGAGAAACGTATACGCGGTAAGCCTTGTCCTTGGATGCGAAGTGATATTAAAAGAGAAATGAATGTGAGAGATCGGTTACTGCGAAAGTACAGAAAAACCAAATTGCCCATAGATTTTCTTTTATATAAAAAGAAGAAAAACAAATTGAACAACATGGTTAAATCTGCAAGTCAAAGGACCACAAAACTCTATTACAACAAAATGCAAATAACCCGGATAAATTTTGGGAATCAATCAAATCCATCTATCCCTCCAAATCGAGAAACACCCCAGCAATGGTGTTCAATGATGGCTCCAAACGTATCACTAATGCTCAAGAAATAAGCTCGTACTTCTTCAGTGTCGTCTCAAAACTGAAAGAAAAATCTTTCCCTCTCCGAAACCTTGTATGGAGAACATGTCAATCTATTCTGGCACAATCAAATTTGACTTTCAAATTTAACAATGTTACAGCAGGGGTTGTGGGAAAATGAATTGACCTTATTAAAGAATAAAAAATCCTCTGGTTTGGATAATATTCCTTCCGTTCTAAAAGACTGTTCAAATATAAACTCACAACCATTGACTTATCTGATGAACATGTCTTTTGAAACTGGCGTATATCCAACCGAATGGAAATCAACAAAAGTGATTCCGCCATCTCAAAGATAATCGAAAAAATGTTCAGAGACAACTGTCAAATTATCTTGAAACCAATAATCTACTTCACGACAACCAATTTGTCTTTAGAAAAAAATCGACCTCCTGAACTTGCTGCTGTATTATTTATGGACAATATTCGGAGGGAAGTGGATAAGAAAAATTTGGTGGGTGCAGTATTTATCAACCTAAGTAAAGCGTTTGATACCTTGAGCCCGGCGCACACTAGAGCTATCAGCTTAGCAAAATGTCATTTATGACCGATGGCGTAAGGTGTTAGCTCCAGTGTGCGGGGCAGTTTTGTAAGCATTTTGTCACTCGTGCCGTCTGTCATAAATATTCAACATGTTGGATATTTTTGTCAGGAATGAAAATGTTGCCGTGTGTGCGCCGGAGTGAAAGCAGCAAGCGTACAACTTTCTGGCAATACGCATGCGTGTTGAGGATCGCATTCAAAACAAACATGACGGCACATAATGCATTGGTGGCTATTTGGCCAGATTATCCATGTGGCTTTACGATGTTAGCTCGCCGGACTTTAAAAACAGAGACTTGCGAGAGCAAGCTTTGCAAGAAATTGCAGAAAAGTTGGGGCAAACTGGTAAGGTTTACAAATCGTAAAACGTCGTTGAAAGTTCAGTTGCCTTTTTTCATGACATATCCGACATATGCATATCATTTCACAAATGATTAGTTGCTTTTATGTTTTTTTCAAGGTATACTGACATATATATTGACATATATATTACACCTTAATTCAGAGCCAAAATTTCGGGAGGAAACGATCAGAAAACTTCGAAATATTTATGATAGCGAGGTATTCAAGTAAATTAATATTCTAGTGACAAAAGTGTGTCTAGGAATTGTAAAATTTTCAATATTTTACGGCCTTTTATGCAAGCCAATTCAACCTCCAGTGAGATTGTGTTTTAGCTGTAATAGTGAAAATTCGATAACTCTAAAAGTATTTGGAATTTTTACAAACCCAGACAGTTTTTTTGCTGTGATATTTGTCTATAGTAAAGTGATGTCCACTTATAGAATTTCGAATTGGAATGAGAACTTTAATATGCTTTCATACAATGGCCAAATGTTTTGCTGCAGTCTTGTAGCCAGTTATATCAGCTTTCGAATAATGTGTAGGTTTTAGTATATGCAATAAACGGACGAAGCGCTATAATGTTTTCCCTAAAACTTCAAGTAAGGTAGACCTGACTTTAACAATTCTTCTCAAATCATTAATAATTCATGAACCAAAAACAAAAGAAATTAACGTTTAATCAGTGCCTTGAAAGCGGAGGAAAAGTACTAGTACTTTGAAATCGGAGAAAAAGTACTAGAACTTTGAAATAAGGCAAATTATATTACGTTTCAGAGGTATCTTCGGAGTTTTGAGTTTGAGAAGTCAGTTCAAATACTCGACGTTGGACTTTACCGGGATCACAAAGCCCTCGTGCATTAAAAAGGCTCGCCAAGCATTCGGACTTTGAAATCCCGGTAAAGTCCTCCATCTCGTATTTGAACTATTACATAGACACTATAAGATTCTAGAGCATCCGTGCAGGCCCTCTCTTTCGTCTGCATTCCCTCCCTCCCTTCCCCCTGACCCTGCTCGCAGGCTAGCCGCTGCATTTAATACACAACATTGTTTATATTGACAATGATGTTTAATGTATTGTAATTCACATTATGTAATATTCATAGTGTATTAATGAACGTATAGTATCCACAATGTACTTTCAGTGTTTGAGACTTTTAAAATCTTGTCGATGCAACTAATATTAATCCGACATCTTTAAACTTCGAAGACATCAAGTTTTTGATGTGCTCTTCCTTAGTTACTGCATGGTCCATTGTAATCAGTTCAGCCAGAGGGCAATTATATACAGTAAAAATGAAAGGTTTAAATAAAAGCCCCTGAATCGACGAGTTCAAGGTTACGGGCGCCATATTGAAAAGGGCAAAGAGTCTGAGGCGAGCTCGGTCAAAGGGGGCAAACTTTCCGATTTTAAAGCAGTGGGTGAATAATTTACGCTTGTTTTGAACGATTTCGGGTCCGTATCGTTTTGTAATTTCTGTAATACTTCAAGGAAACATGGGAAAAGCTTTGTATGTTATTTTGGAAGGCTTGGAGGATTCTAAAAGAAATCGCGATGGTTTGTTGAGGAATTGTTTGTACACGCGCCTATTGATACAGAGCGAGGAGCGATGAACAAGCCAATTTACGAGCAGGTATTCTAAATGTTAGTGATAGATTGCACTTTAAGGACGTGAACTGAACCTAGAGGATCTAGAATAATATCTTCATGACCAAATCAGTGAAGCGCTCGCATACAATTCTTCAACAAACCATCGCGATTTCTTCTAGAATCCTCCAAGCCTTCCGAAAATAACATACAAAGCTTTCTCCATGTTTCCTTGAAGTATTACAGAAATTACAAAACGATACGGACCCGAAATCGTTCAAAACAAACGTAAACCATTCACCCACTGCTCAAAAATCGTGAAGTTTACATATGAAAATATATGGCGTTTGCCCCCTTTGACCGCGCTCGCCCCAGATTCTTTGCCCCATTTTCAATATGGCGCCCGTAACCTTGAACCATTGAACTCCAAGTAAACTGGAACGATAACTCGATGGCGTATCATGAAGCCAAAAATAGCGGACATGGGGGCCGCCATGCACGTCAATCCCAGTCCCTTTTACTTTATAGCCGAGAAAAAATGAAGCTGAATGTGGACTTGTTTAGTGAAATGGGTTGGAAAAAAACCTGAACTTGTTGACACTTTCAGGCATACATTAAATTCCAATATACTATAGAGTAGGTGAACACTGACACGACGAGTAAAAACAAGAAAAAAAGTAAAATATAAGGTCTCAAATGAAAGTCAACAATACGCAATCAAAATTGGCATGGTTTGGACAAATATAAAGAAAATACATAAGCATCCCATGTTTAAAATGAAGAGTTTGTTTATAAAGACAGTTGGCTTTTAAATCTCTCAATTTTCAGTAGAAAAAACCCAACAAAATTCACTTTACCGGATGTTATTACAGCTCTGGAGTTACTCTTTGTATCGAAAAACGTCAGATTTAGCATTTCCACAACTGAAACTTGAGTTAAAGCTATACTTTAACCTCAATCTTTTACTAATTCTTGGCATGCCAAACTTCAAACTTTGAGATAACAAAGAAAAATAAGAAAAACCTGCATTTTCCGTGGAGTTTCGGACTCGAAGTTTGCTTTTGTTCGGCAGATATTTCGTCGTTCAATCCATTTTCGTGCCAGAAATAGTTCAGATACAAGGCCGATAAGCCCAATACGTACTAGCTTCTTCGGTATCATCTCTAATAACCTTTAGGCATAAAAAATTATGAGTTTTCTGGTTGATTTTTGCAGCGAGTTTTCAGTTTTTCATTGTGTCACTTCATACGTTCTGGTGACGTGTGACGTGCATGGCTGCCCCCAGCGGCCGGAAGTTTGACTTCACCCAATCATAGGGCCAGTCTTATGGAGTTATCGTTCCAGTTTACTTAGAGTTCAATGCCTTGAACTCGTCTATTATAATACTTAGATAATATTAAAGTGCCTACGAAACGAAAATTAAGTTTGTCTTATTTGAAAGAACACTTAAAATGACAAAGTAACATCTTTTGCAGTTTTTCGTTTCCTTGGTTCGTTCTTGAGATATTTCAGTTTGTTTAATATGCAAATTAAACATCTTGACGTCACATACGCACGACTTATCAGAGAATATACCGTTTCTATTTTCAAACCAAACTAATTCGAAGGAAGTGTTTCTCGCAGAATACCATACACGTTACCCTGCGAGTCAGAGCCCCTTTCCGACCTCAAGCTTCGGGGGAAAGTGGGCTCTGCCAACAAACTCGATCTTCAAACTCGAGTTTGGGGCGAGTCAGTCCGGTTTTAAACTGGTCAAACAAGTTCTAGTTTACGAATACGCGTAAGCAGGAAAATAGGAAGTGACGCGTTACAGCCTGGGCCCAAAATAGTATTTTGGCAACCGTTCACGCATGCTCAAAAATAAATACCGAGTTTGTTGGCAGAGCCCACTTTCCCCCCGGAGCTTACGTAGGTCGGAAAGGGGTTCTAACGCGCAGGGTACAAACACGTAGAATCCTCAAGTGATTATATAATGATGATAATAGCAAAGATATATAACCTTGTCCAATATGTCATTATGCACGTGTGTCGTCAAATGTTTTAATTTGCGTATTAAGGTGGCTCCATACAGTTTCTTGAAAAATGGAAAATACAAGTTTGAGAGTCCAAAACATGTGATTAAACAATTCGGAAAAAGAATAAAACTAAATGTTATGCATAGTTAAACAGTCTGACAATCAAAAACTGCTACCAAATAAATAGCAACAGTTGTTGCTATGGCAGCAATGACGTTTCAAGATGGCTGCCAATTACCCTTTAAACTAATTTAATTCGAAAAAAACTTTGGTGACCCCCAATTTTTTTTTCATTAAAACTTTTCTTGAAGTATGAGTAATCAATAGGCCGATTTTAAAAAAATTCTGTAGAACGAATAATTGTTTTCACGGAAAAATCATGTTTGTTAATTTTTTAAAAATGTCGTTCCACAGAATTTTTTTAAAATCGGCCTATTGATTACTCATACTTCAAGGAAAGTTTTAACGAAAAAATAAAATTGGGGGTCACCAAAGATTTTTCCGAATTAAATTAGTTTGAAGGGTAATTGGCAGCCATTTTGAAACGTCATTGTTGCCATAGCAACAACTGTTGCTATTTATTTGGTAGCAGTTTTTGATTGTCAGACTGTTTAACTATGCATAACATTTAGTTTTATTCTTTTTCCGAATTGTTCAATCACGTGTTTTGGACTCTCAAACTTGTATTTTCCATTTTTCAAGAAACTGTATGTAGCCACCTTAATATGAGGAAAACAAAAAGAAAATCCATGTTTAATGAGGGTCTATATTTGTGATATAGATTCCTCTTGATTTACACAAACTTTAGCTTTGATTTTCTCGACTTAGACAACGTTTTTTTAGAAAAATTACTAAGCCAATGACCTTACCAAATAGATCGTTTTAGAAGTAATATTTACAGAATTCGTGTCCGTTCTGTATCGGGATACAGGCACTCGGCTTAGAGCTGTTCCCGATTAATCGATTAATCGATTATTTTTTCGTTTTTTTCCACAATCGATTATACTTAACAATAATCGGATCATCCATAACAACCCTGCACAGCATGATGCGGGAATGATTTAATCTTGTTTTGTTAAACAGATAAGTAATGACTGATTACGAACACGTCTTAGTTAAACCAATTATTCATAAACTGATTAGCCAATAGTATCGCAATATCATTTAGGAGTGTCAAGTGTAAACTAAACATCGTCTCTGTCTTGTCATGTCTCTTGTGTGAACTGTGAGAGCGCGAGAAAGTGCGCAACCTATAACCGTGATTAAACAGTGATTTAAGACGTGAATAGTGACTGAATTGTTGGGCGACAACAAGGGAGGCAATCCCCAACAAATTTAGTAAAAACTTTATAAAAGTACCCCCTTCCTTGAATGGACAAACTACTATGGACATGTCGTATTTAATTCATGACATATTTAATCAATACGATTAATCGATATTAATCGATTTTTGACAACGATTAATCGATTACGATATGAACTGGTGGGAGCAGCTCTAACTCGACTTCGCCTCGTGTCTGCATATCCCGATACAGAACGGCCACTCATTCTGTAAAATGTACGTATAAATTATCGGTAGAACAACAGGACGAAAATTCCAGAACTTTCCAGGCATGGAAATTTCTTTTTGAAATTCAAGGATTTCCAAGGACCGTGGAAACCCTGTCGTTCAAATAAGACGTAATTTTCGTTTCACAGGCACTTGAACTGTAGTATATATCGCCAAGATAGTATACCGATATGTGGAACCACCTTTCACCAAGTGACACATGTTGGATCTAAGACACTGAAAGTTTTCAACAGAGTTCTTTCTGCATATTGCACCAAAGTCATAAGTGCAAAGCGAACACAGAACGTATGGATATCGTTTGCATCGTTAATGTTAATAGTCAAAAAGTGTTCCTACCATTCCGAAGGCGCTGGTTCCACTAGGTTTAAACCGACGTTTCTTGCCCATCGCTAGACGATTTCTGCGATTGTTCTTGTTCTGTAAAAACAAGAGAAGTTGTTACGTGTGGGTTGTGTCCACTGGTGGTGGGGCTGGGGGATAGGGGGGCGAAGCCCGCCAGAAAATATTTTTTTATACCTATAAATACCTATGAATCATATATGATAGCATGAAGTTTACACGGACATTGAATGTATGCGTCGTTTAATGTACTTGGATTTGACAAGGCAATTGGCACACACACACACCTTGGCCAAGGCCACGGGGCTGCGCACCACCAATCTCCCGCACCCCGCACCCCCTATAAATCCATCACTGGAGGTTTGTGTTATCTGCCGAAGCCGAAGGCTGAGGCCTTGATAATTCTGTTATCTGCTGAAACAGAGGCCTTCATAATTCTTGATATCATGCGATAACCGAATTCAATAATTGTTTTATTATACAATTATAAATGTAGAAGCCTTTAGAAAGTCTTTTACAAAGTTAGGTAAAAATAGTAAATATTCATACCGTCTTCAGTTCGAGGTTCGCTAACTTTTTTCGTTTTCAAATACAATTTTCTCTTCCAAACACTGCTTTAAACTCTAACAGCTGTATGTGTAGCTCGCTTGTTTTTTTATTGGTGGTTTTAGCGTCAACAAAACGTGCCAAATCCGCCGGATTAATCCGCTTCTGATCTTCACTCCTAACGACGACCGCCATGTTTGTTTTGTTCAAACCGCTGGCCATCGCGTCATAGCTACAGATAATTTTTGACATTTTGTAGGTGGCAAGACATCAAGAATTGTCTGTAGGTTTTTAGCCAATCACAGTTGAGATTGAATCAGTAGTGTATAATAAACGAACTTACCCATTAAATAACTTGCTAGTTTCCTGTTCCCCATATCTGTGGCAATCATTGCAGCAGAACTCCCCTGAGAAAAAAAATACAGAAAATAATTGCAAGATTATAGGAGAAATCCAAATGTAAAACTGAGAACATCTTGACAAACATATGCAAGCATAAATTTCACTTAATGTACATAAGATTAAAGTGCCTGGGAAATGAAAATTAGTTAGTTTCAGAAATTGCAGCTTGATGTTAGTAATAAGTGTCAGTTGTTTACTGTACAAGCTGTGTTAGTTAGTAATACTCAGAAAAACTCTGAGCTCTAAGCGGGACTTGAACCCACAACCTTCTGAATGCTAGCCAGACGCTCTAACCATTGAGCCACTATAACTCAGATAGCGGAGCAAGGTTAATTAAGGTACTTATACCTTAGACTGTGCCCAGTCCTCCAGGAACGAGTCTTGACCGCTCGGTTACAAGTACTTGTTGGTCTACAAGTCGCGTTGTAACAGTAAGTTTCCAGTTAAACACTGTTAGTTAGTTTCACAAATTGCAGCTTGATGTTAGTACAAGCTGTGTTAGTTAGTAATACTCAGAAAAACTCTGAGTTCTAAGCGGGACTCGAACCCACAACCTTCTGAATGCTAGCCAGACGCTCTAACCATTGAGCCACTATAACTCAGATAGCGGAGTAGCAGAGTATACCTTAGACTGTGCCCAGTCCTCCAGGAACGAGTCTTGACCGCTCGGTTACAAGTACTTGTTGGTCTACAAGTCGCGTTGTAACAGTAAGTTTCCATTTAAACACTGTTAGTTAGTTTCAGAAATTGCAGCTTGATGTTAGTAATAATTGTCAGTTGTTTGCTGTACAAGCTGTGTTAGTTCAGACATATTTATTTTGACCCGTTGCTAGCAAAACTTGATTTGACCACAGAGCTTCTAGAGCTTTACAAATTTGATCCCCATGCTAGAAATGCTAGATTCTGCACGTAGTATATACGAATGAAGTTCTTTCGTTTGATGACGTCATATTGTGACGTCATTAAGATAAGAAAAACCCTATAATTTCCGCCAACTTAAAAGTTTTGATAACTAAAGAAGTTTCACCAGAACCAGAATTGTTATGTGCAAAAAAGTACGCATGCGTTTCTCAATTGAGCAAATCTTAATGACTTTATGGCCGTTTTAATGACATTTTAAGGGATATTTTTAACAAAAAATATAATATCTTTGTCATTTTTGGTTTATTCATAAAATCCATGCGTCCTTTTTGGGAGACATGTTTTCCCTTGGTGTAAACGAAAGAAATTAAGAAAAGTAACGATCCGATAAATACTCGAGGAAATTATAGGAATCTTGTGAGCTCATTAATTTTTGCGACTCAATGCCACTCAACCTAGCCTGAAAGAATCAAGCGCGAGCCCTCCTCCTGCCTCCTGTCTGATCGGAGCTTGCCAGCTAAACTGCGAGTTCAGCCGTTGGTTCCAAGCCAAGAATGCTCGAAAAGTCGTCTTGTTCTACATACAAAGTTAAAAGTTAATGTCCACTAGCTTCGGAATGTTTGATTTATGGTTCATCAGCTCTGCCGATTTCTAAATTCCGGCATTCAATCCAAATATCTCGACGTGACGACGTCCTTCGTTTATTTTTCCATCTATCGCCGTGTGTGTACCGAAGTTCTTCAACTCTTCAAGTGTTTTTGCCAGCGACATTCTACAGCTATAATAAATAGTTTTCTTTTGTTTTGGTACTTTTTCTCACAAACTTGCTCGGCTCTTTTCGGTTTTTTTTTGTTATGATTTTATACCTTTTTGCAGTGTATAATGTTTTTGTGAAAAGATTTCTCCGACCGGAAGTAATGTCCTTAGCAACCGGTTGCCTAGCAACGAAATACGTCCGAACACCCTTAAAATGACAATATAACATCTTTTACAGAATTTCGTTTCCTTGCTTTGTTTTTGAGATATTTCAGTTTGTTTGATATGCAAATTTGACTTATAAGATAACTTTACGTCACAGTTTGCATAATGAGTTATCGCAAAGTGTTCTATATCTTTGTTATTATCGAACAAAAGCACTTGGTGAATTAGGAACCATGTGCGAGTGTTTCTCCTACAACAGAGTCTGTAAAGTTTAAGTGTTTTTGTTTGACAATAACAAAGATATATAATCTTTTGCGATAAGTCATTATGCAGAGTCACGTAAAGTTATCTTTATAAGTTAAATTTACATATCAAACAAACTGAAAAAAAAATGACAAAGTAACAAATTCTGCAGTTTTTCGTTTTCTTGCTTCGTTGTTAAGATATTTAAGTTGTTTTTTTGTGCACACGTGCATAATGAGTTATCGAAAAAGTTATATATGTTTTATATTATCAAATAGAATCACTTCAAAATCTACATGTTTGGTGTTGTGGGAGAAACGCACCCACATGCTTCCTTCGAATTAACTTGGTTTGATAGTAGAAAAGATATCTAAGGCCCAGTTCAAACGTCGCTCTTCTCATGCGCCGAACCTAATACAATTAGATTCGACTCTGGAGCGACTGATTCAAACGTCGCTCCAGAGTCGCTCTTAATTGTTTTTCATAAACAAACGTCAATTCTATTTTAAGCGCGTAATAATGTTATCGCCCCGACAGACTTTAATCCACACTACATCGAACGCATTTGAAGCACAAATTGCTCGAATTTAATAAAATTAGTTTGATTCTAGCTTTACGACACACTGCCGATAATTTATACACGACGCTGCATCTTTCGATTTGAAATTTTGAGTCAAGTTTCACTTTTAAGTCCACCATGTATTCTACTTGTCAGACAGGCATGGAAGAAGATGGCTAACAACTTCATGAACGTACATGTATTATTGAAAGATACAAACGTACATGTATTATTGAAAGATATCATGTACGTGTGTTGTTAGAAATTTCATATAAAGCGTTTGTCCTACGATTCTTCCATTTCTCTTACTTCTGCACATGCTCAGTTTTTGTTCAGCCCGAATTTTAAAGTAAAATAATTTATGCATTAGGTTCGCCACATGAGAAGTTCGACGTTTGAATTGGAGTCGCTCCAACGTCGCATAATGCGACAGGCCTTGCCGCTCCAAATACAATCTGCCGCTACTAATACAATCTGCCACTCTAAATTGATTCAAACGTCGCTCTTCTGCCGCACCTAATGCTTGTATTAGGTTCGGTGCATGAGAAGAGCGACGTTTGAACCGGGCCTAACCTTCTCCGATAACTCATTATGTACATGTGATGTCAAAATGTTTAATTTGCCTATCAAACAAACTGAAATATCTCAAGAACGAAGCAAGGAAACGAAAAACTGCAAAAGATGTCACTCTTTCATTTTAAGTGTTCTTTCAAATAAGACAAACTTAATTTTCGTTTCAAGTGCACTTTACCCTTTATCGCCCGGTAGCCACTCCATTGACGAGTAAAATCGTCTGGCGTTAGCCAGAGTAAAATACTAAAGACATCGTTGGGCAATAAAGGGTTAACCGAGATAGTCTATTAACCCTTTATCGCCCAGTAGCCACTCCATTGACGAGTAAAATCATCTGGTGTTAGCCAGAGTAAAATACTAAAGACATCGTTGGGCGATAAAGGGTTAAGCATATGACTTACGTTGTAGTCTTTTCGTGAGATGTCAGCTCCAGCTTGTACAAGTGATGTGCATATTGATGGTTGTTTATAAATGGCTGCTTTGTGTAAGGCTGTCTGGCCACTAGTTAATAAAAGAGATAACTGGTATTAGGCAATGGTATTTGGTATTTAGTGTATTTGGTAGTACTGTACAAAACTGTAGACGTGATATGGTTTTGCGCGCTTGCGCTCTGATAAAGATGGAAGTTCAAAATGCGAGTTCGACTCAAGGCAAAAACAAAACGTTAAAGCTACACACACGAACACGAACACCGACACCGACACCGACACCGACACCGACACCGACACAAACACAAACACAAACACAAACACAAACACAAACACAAACACAAACACAAACACAAACACAAACACAAACACAAACACAAACACAAACACAAACACAAACACAAACACAAACACAAACACAAACACAAACACAAACACAAACACAAACACAAACACAAACACAAACACAAACACAAACACAAACACAAACACAAACACAAACACAAACACAAACACAAACACAAACACAAACACAAACACAAACACAAACACAAACACAAACACAAACACAAACACAAACACAAACACAAACACAAACACAAACACAAACACAAACACAAACACAAACACAAACACAAACACAAACACAAACACAAACACAAACACAAACACAAACACAAACACAAACACAAACACAAACACAAACACAAACACAAACACAAACACAAACACAAACTCGTACATCATAGTCATTCAAAATATGGTCTGGAAACTCAGCTAAAGTCTTTGTTATATCTTTTTGTTCACCTTTATGCACTTTTGTGCACGGTGTACGGTCACTGAACACATTGTATTTTAGTATAATGAAGGAATTATCCAATAGCAATGTTTCAGTTTAATCACTCAACCGTGCTATTTAAATATTAATAAACCTAAAACAAAGGATGTGCACGGTGTAAGGTACCGTTCAACATAAACCGCAGCTCATTATAGGCGCTTTGAAGTTTGTCGAGTTCCAAATCATATCTTTATTGGCTATACATACACCAACGTCAACACCAACGTCAACACTAAACGAACACCAACTGCAATTTCTCATTAGTTAGATTGTTAAGCTACCTCAATCGATTTTCGATATGTTGCCATAAAATGGGTAATTTTTTCAAAATATCTCACCTGTCATCTACTTGGTTTAATGCTGCAACATTAACTAAAAACATTAATGAAAACAAAATTAGACGAGGAAATTTAGGGTAGTCTTGACTGAGAATGACTGGTGGTGGTAGTGACTGATATTATAAAGTAAATAGTTTGAACCTAGGAGTATCAGTAGATGTTTTTTAAAGTTGATCATCTGGGTTAGTGTAGTTTTGAGAAAGTGTGTTGGTGGTAGTGACTGACGTTAAGTAAATGGTATAAATCTAGAAGTACCAGTAGGTGTTTGTTGCAGTTGATCATCTAGGTTAGTGTAGTCTTGAGAAAGACTGGTGGTGGTGGTCACTAACGTTATAAACTAAATGGTTTGAACTTAGGAGTATCAGTAGACGTTTGTTGAAATTGATCATATAGGTTAGTGTAGTCTTGAGAAAGACTCTTGATGATGGTGACTGATGTTATAAAGTAAATAGTTTGAACTTAGGAGTATCAGTAGATGTTTATTGAAGTTGATCATCTAGGTTAGTGTAGTCTTGAGAAAGACTGTTGGTGGTAGTGACTGACGTTATAAAGTAAATAGTTTGAACTTAGGAGTATCAGTAGATGTTTGTTGAAGTTGATCATCTAGGTTAGTGTATAGTCTTGAGAATTAGGAGTGTGGTGGTGGTGGCAACGATTAAATGTTTTTAAGTAAATAGTTTGAACCTACGTGTCAGTAGATTCTTAATAATACAAATAAATAAATAAATAAATAAATAAAATAAACAAACAAACAAACAAACAAACAAACAAACAAACAAACAAACAAACAAACAAACAAACAAACAAACAAACAAACAAACAAACAAACAAACAAACAAACAAACAAACAAACAAACAAACAAACAAACAAACAAAGTAAGTAACAGTCTTTTGCTGCTCTCGTTTTAAACACCAAAATATTGCATAACAATTCTTACCTTTAGATACAATGTAATCAACTATATTTTCCCTATTGTTTATGACTGCATAATGTAAAGGTGAACGTCCGTAGACATCTGCCCGTGATAGGCTAAGCCCAGAATGATAGAAACCTTCAACCTAGAACAAAATAACACAGAAGTACGGATGGTCAAAACTGAGCGACATATAAACGGATTGCAAATGTGACATCTTCACTTCTGCAGCCACTTCAGTGTAATTACGTAAATCTACTCAATCGGTTGGATCAATTATTGCAAACAGAGGAAAAATTGTTACGCCAGCTCTATATAGAAAGCTTACCTTTAAAATATTTCCTTCACTACAAGCTCTGATTAAATCTAAAATAACAAAATAAAATGATTTAAATTGTGAGTCCCTCTAATAAAACTTCACCAATGGTCTGTTTATATGATCCCGGTATACCGGGATGTCCCGGTGATCTCGGCTTGTCGATAATTTACTGTTGTTTTCCAAGTTACGTTTATAAACAGCCCTTAACTCAAAGCTGAAATTCCTGTTTTACTAATTTATTAATAAAATTATTAATTAAGTGCCTATGAAACGAAAATTAAGTTTGTCTTATTTAAAAGAACACTTAAAATGATAGAGTAACATCTTTTGCAGTTTTTGGTTTCATTGCTTCGTTTTTGAGATATTTCAATTTGTTTGATATGTAAATTTAACTTATAAAGATAACTTTACGTGACACTTTATAACGACTTATCGCAAAAGATTATACACCTTTGTTATTGTCAAACAAAAACAGTTAAAATTTACAGACTCTGTTGTAGGAGAAACACTCACACATGGTTCCTAATTCACCAAGTGCTTTTGTTCGATAATAACAAAGATATAGAACACTTCGCGATAAGTCATTATGCAAACTGTGACGTAAAGTTATCTTATAAGTCAAATTTGCATATCAAACAAATACCTCAAAAGAAATGTCTCAAAAACGAAGCAAGGAAACG
Organism: Corallium rubrum; assembly: GCA_964035015.1. Classification (NCBI taxonomy): domain Eukaryota; kingdom Metazoa; phylum Cnidaria; class Anthozoa; order Scleralcyonacea; family Coralliidae; genus Corallium; species Corallium rubrum. The sequence goes on along the minus strand of OZ036012.1, from coordinate 10,197,672 downwards.
AAAACCCGTAAAAGACGTTATATTATAATATAAATAAGTTTTGTGGAAACGCCACGTAAAATATTTCTTTGCCAAGCTTTCGGCTTGTTGACTCAGGCCTTCAATAAACAGGACAGTCATTAAACAGCACGTGGTGTGCCCTATTCGGAGAACATTCTTGATTTTGTTTTTGCTGCGAGCCGTAAGGCGAGCAGCTCACTAATCTTGACGAGGTCTGGGCTGAGTAATTATATGCGTTCACAAACTCGATTCTTAGGATTTCGTGGGCGATGATCTTCGGTATACGCAATGTCTACCGATCAGCGGCAGGCATTATTAAATTGTGCGCTACGCTACACCACGTTGTCTTTCTTCCTCGAGGACTTTTCGACAACAGCCGTTATTGCTGCGAATCAGCAACCTAAAACTGCATAGATTGCCGTTCTTCACTTCAAGCAAGAGTACTGACGCCATCACTCTTTAATGGCTCGATTTTATACGCGTGACGTCCATGTTGAGGAAAACGTCGCATGCTTAAGCTCTTTAATTGAAAATGCTTCGGACGATAACAAGTATTTTACTACTAAATAGTAAATGGTAGCAACTCGCAGCACTTCACTTTTGATAAAAACTTCTAGTCTATTTAATAAAATTAACGTGATACGCCATTGTATTCTTACGTGATTTAATTGATCAGTTCCTTAGTTTATAAATGACGTGAGCCAACAACTTGTTGTCATTGCTCTGATGAAGGCCTGAGTCAACAGGCCGAAAGCTTAGCAAAGAAATATTTTACGTGGTGTTTCCACAAAACTTATTTATATTACTTTATCGCCATGAAAACTTTCAAAGATGTTATATTGTCATTTTAAGAATTCTTTCAAATAAGACAAACTTAATTTTCGTTTCATACCACTTTAATCACAAGTACAGGCAGGGAGAAAATTACCTTCCGTAAGATTATCTTCCTCGGTTTTTCTAAAATAAAAAATTAAATAAGAAGATATTATCTGTTTGTTACAAGTGTACATTGTTTGAAAATCTTTTGTGTCCGTTGCGCTGGTAAAAAAAATGATTTCTTTTACCTTTCTTGTTCGTCTCCATCTTTTATTTTCACGATAAAAACACCATCTTCGAGAATATCACCGACGTCATACAACCCCTCCTGAAATAATTCAACACAACATTAAGAAATGAATTATGAGGCAATTGAGATAATGAATTCGATGGTATGGCATGGCGTCGTGGCATAGTCTGATTTGGTAACGTTTGGTATTGTGTGGTCTGGTGTGGTCTAGTGTGGTATGGTATAGTATGGTTTGGTATGATAAGGTTTGGTATGGTTTGGCATAGTATGGTATGGCATTGCGTGGTGTGCTGTGGTATGTTATGTTATGGTATGGTGTGGCATGGCATAATATGGCATGGTATGGCATTGCATAGTATGGCATGGCATGGTGTGGTATGGTATGGTATGATCTGATGTGGTCTGGTTTTGTTGTCTGGTCTGGAATAGTATGTTATGGTGCGGTAGTGTATAGTATGGTCTGGTATAGTATGGTATACTGTAGTATGGTATGATATGGTCTGGCATAGTATGGTATTGTATGGTACATGATATGATATGGTATGGTATTGCATAGTATGGCATGGCATGGTGTGGTATGGTGTGGTATGATCTGATTTCATCTGATATGGTGTGGTCTGGTATAGTGTGCATAATGTGGTCTAGTTTTGTGGTCTGGTCTGCAACCGTGTGGTCTGGTTTGGTCTAGTATAGTATAGTATGGCATAGTATGGTACGGTATGGTATTGCGTAGAGTGGAATGGCATGGTCTGATCTGATGTGGTCTGGTATAGTGTGTATGATGTGGTGTGGTCTGGAATAGTGTAGTCTGGTTTGGTCTAGTGTAGTATAGTATGGAATGGTATGGTACGGTATAGTATGGTGTGGTATGGAACGGTGTGATATGATTTGATCTGTGATGTGTTGGTGTATCGTATAAGCTAACCTATATTACTCACTTTAAAAAGTGATACGTATACATGTGGTACATCAGCGAGTTAATGTAATTTAACAGACATTTGGTAGACGTTCGTCAAGCTCAATTACTCAGAAAAGATTTCTGAACCCCACACAGGGATCAAATCTGCAACTTTCTAAATTTTCAACAAGAATCTTATTTGCCATTTCAACTGTGAATTGGCTTCTTAAGGGATTATAAAGAGAAAAGTAGAAGTGTACCTGAGCTGGGTCTATTCTATAAACGCGATCACTGTAAGAAGCTGAAAAGTATAAGAGTAAAAGAGATTAAAAACGTAAAGGGGGGGGGGGGGGAGAGAAAGCGTGCGGGAGAAAGCGTGCAAAGGCACGTATACATCTAAACACGCACGTACATATACCACAACACGGACGTACACACCAAAACACGGACGTACACACCAAAACGCGCAAGTACACACCCAAACACGTACGCAAACATACGAACACGCAGCAAATTAAGCATTCCATTAAACCACGGAAACACATTAAAAAAACGCAAAAATACACGCAGACAGACAGACAGACAGACAGACAGACAGACAGACAGACAGACAGACAGACAGACAGACAGACAGACAGACAGACAGACAGACAGACAGACAGACAGACAGACAGACAGACAGACAGACAGACAGACAGACAGACAGACAGACAGACAGACAGACGTTTGGCCATAGGTGTGTGTGTGTCTGCCTGCCTGCCTGCCTGCCTGCCTGCCTGTCTGTCTGTCTGTCTGTCTGTCTGTCTGTCTGTCTGTCTGTCTGTCTGTCTGTCTGTCTGTCTGTCTGTCTGTCTGTCTGTCTGTCTGTCTGTCTGTCTGTCTGTCTGTCTGTCTGTCAAACAAACAAACAAACAAACAAACAAACAGACCACAACAACACAACCTATGCCCAAATAACTTTTAAAAGAAAATGATAAGCCTACCATCCAAAAAGCACCACGTGCTGTAAGAATCCACACTATCTTCATTCTTAAAAAAAAAGCAAAAAAAGATTCTTGGTTAGATATTAAGACATGCAGGATAGTGGAAGAACACGATATGTACGCGCATAAAACACACATGCATGTTTTACTAATTTCTCGAACAGTTTTTCTTCTGGTTATTTTATGTTTATTTAATAAATATGGTACCTTTTCATTAAAGAACTCGTCAACAAGATGTCTGAAACAGCTCAAGTCACAGCGAGCTTCAACAGAAACCGTTGTTTGTAAGGTAGCTAGAAATAAAGTATAGCAGATTAAGAAATGTCGAGACAACTATACCCATACACCACATGTCAGGTATGGTTTGTCACAATTAACTTCGAGTATTTACGTTTGGTGTGGGTAATTCTTTTTTAGCATTGTATAAGGCCTCTAATAATTAAGACCCCTAGTTAAAGTGCCCATGAAACGAAAATTAAGTTTGTCTTATTTGAAAGAACACTTCAAATGACAAAGTAACATCTTTTGAAGTTTTTCGTTTCCTTGCTTCGTTCTTGAAATATTTCAGTTTGTTTGTTATGCAAATTAAACATTTTAATGTCACATGTGCATAATGAGTTATTGAAAAAAGTTATATATCTTTGCTATTATCAAACCAAAATAATTCGAAGGAAGCATGTGGGTGTGTTTCGCCCAGAACACTAAACTTGTAGATTTTCAAGTGATTATATTTGACAATATATAGCAAAGATATATAACGTTTTTTGATAACTCATTATCCACGTGTGACGTCGCAACATGCGACATTTACATCAAACAAACTGAAATATCTCAAGAACGAAGCAAGGGAACGAAAAACTGCAAAAGATGTTACTCTATCATTTTAAGTGTTCTTTCAAATAAGACAAACTTAATTTTCGTTCCATAGACACTTTAAACAATATGTTTTCTATCTATACTTTCTAATTACAGTCATATGATTATTTTTTAAAATAAGAGAAAAGTAAAGGAAATTTTATCTATATTTACAATTGATAAAGAAGTGAGAAGAGGAAATGATTACGATTACGATCACGATCACGATCACGATCACGATCCGATCAAGATCAAGATCAAGATCAAGATCAAGATTAAGAAACATACTGTATATATATATATATACATGACCTACTGTACTAAAATCTGGCAAAGCAAATTAAAACATATTACATTGCCAGATTTTGACCAAACAAAACTATTTAAATGGAAAATAGATACTAAGGAAACTGTGTCATCATATATTACATTGCGCAGTTGATTAATTATGTTGCATTTGTAAGAAATGTTTTTTAGTTTGCTTTTTAAAGATGTTATAAGATTTTATATTTTTTAAGTTAGGTTCCAGACCATTCCAAATATCGCCTCCTTTGTTAGAAAGAGTTTGTTTTACAAAATTCGTTCTTTTTTAAGACTTGTAATTGTCAATAAACCAAAAACCAAACTGAGATCGATCTCAGAAAGAAAACTTAAAATGACAAAGTAACATCTTTTGCAGTGTTTGGTTTCCTTGCTTCGTTTCTGAGATATTTCAGTTTGTTGGATATGTAAATGTCACTTGTTGTGACGTCACATGTGCATAATGAGTTATTGGAGAAGGTTATATATCTTTGCTATTATCAAACCAAACTTACTTCGAAAGAAGCGTGTGGGTGTGTTTCTCACACAACACCAAACGTGTAGAATTTCAAGTGATTTCGTTTGATAATAGCAAAGATATTAACCTTCTGCGATAAGTTATTATGCACGAGTACATCACAACATGTACAAGCAAGGAAACGAAAAACTGCAAATGTTGCTTTGTTATTTAAAGTGTTCTTTCAAATAAGACAGACTTAATTTTCGTTTCATAGGCGCTTGAAAGATGCACTGCTTTCAAAAAGGAGCAACTAACCTAAATGTTCTTTCACTAAAGCCCTCTTTACACGGCCAAAAATTAAGTATGCTTAAGTTAAGCGTGCTAAAAATGCGCCACCTTGGTGCGTTTACACGGCCATTTAATAATCCCTTACTAAAACACGTACACCATTATTCAACATGGCGGACGAGCTATATTTTTGGTTTTGCAAGCTTCGTATGGGTAGCGTGCGTCAAAGAACAACGGAAGACATTGGCACAGGTAAAAGAAAGAAAGAAACAAAGGAACAAAGAATAGCGAGATGGAAGCTTCTACAGCAGGGCAAAAAAATGCATTTTATCGTATTAATAACACCGTATTAATAGCAAGCGTTTTTCAATCCCGTTGCGTTTACACGGCCAAGTTGAGCGCGATTAACTGATCGTGCTCAGTTTAATCCACCTCCTTGAGGTGGTGTAAACTAATCGCGATTAATTTACGCTGATCTGTGTACACGGACATTTTAAGCCCGCTTAAAGCCAGATGTGGCTCAGATCCCGCTTAAATTTTGGCCGTGTAAACATGGCTATAGTGTAAGTAGAAGAGATGGCCAGGGGCTTGAGTTCATTCGTCATCAACATACCTGCTCCAGCAATCTGTCTTATATCGTGGAAAAATTTTTGATAGTCTTGAAAATTGATAACGAATATTTTGACCATTACTTGTAAAGTAGGAGACATTGGACTCCTTAAAAACAGTCAAGAAGAAACATCAAAGTTTGAAGGTTACATTGAAAGTTAAACTTAGGTTAAAGTATACAAGAATGTAATGTAAGGAAATTGTAAATTAGAAAAAAATCCTTTTATTGCAGTACCATATAAACATCATTCACCATGCAAAAAAAAGTTTACTGTTTACGGAATTGTATGTCATTACTTTGGAGCAAAGATTGTTTTGATGACAAATGTTGCGTTTTTCTGCCAAGTTTTACAAGTAAGTTATGAGTTACGTAAATATTAAATGCAATGAAATAAACGTCGAGGCAGATACGGCACTGTTCAAGTAGGCTGAGGCGGTTAACCGCTTAACCAGAAAAGATCGGTTTTGTTTTGAGATCGGTTTTCCGACTTCTTTCACGGTGGAAAACCGAAAAACCGATTCACAGTTTTTCAGTTTAACTTATATTTTGCATTCTTATCCGATGACTATGCATAAAAGACGGACATAAGACGGGTTCACTGACATTTTGTCGGCAAGCACGTATGTTACCAGTTAAAGTTTTACACATCAAAATGTAAAATTCTAGGCGCTTAATACAAGAGCCTTTTTCTTTACAAATTCTCAGCCAAAAAAAACGAGCATGTCAACGTTTTAAGGATTTAACCGCGCTCGTGCTGGAGTGCTTACAAGTCCTGCCTTGCTGAACCAACTCGCCCGTTGTGAGGAAATCAGTTTTGTACCTCGGATCAAGGAATGAAGTAACAATTGAGATCCTCTGCAACATATTTCGACTTCAAACGACGGAGAATTTCGGTTTTCAGTTGACATGCTAACGGGAGATCTCCATCATGACTAGCCAATTCGACGGTAGACAAACGGTGAATAAGTGGCTTCAGCGCACTAACTAATTGTAAATACTCAATGTTGGTTGCTACAATATATTTATTTATTGCTTCATAAAGTAAACACACATGTTGGTTTGATTTGGCTTTTTTATTTCACAATAATTTAATTAATGCAGAAAATCTGTTGTGTCGGTTTTACCGGTTTTTTCGGACGGTTTTCGGTTTCGCTTTTTTTCCAAAACCACCTCAGCCTATGTTCAAGATACTGTTTATTGTAATGACTTTGTACTTTCTAAAATGAGCCTGAGTCACTGAAAACATATTTATGCCCCTGAACGTCAACTCTTTTGTTATAATATCTTCAGTAATCAACTTGAGTCGTGATTCGACTTTTAGCCGTCAAGCAATAAAAAAAAAAAAGATGTCAAAAAATAAATTACTTTTAAAAGAAAGTCGTTTAAATTATGTTTAAAAATGTTAATAGTTTCATAATATCTACTCTCGTACTCAAGAAATACATTCTCGTATTTTATGCCGCCATTTTGGATTTAAGTAACGGCTCAATTTTGCTGTGCAGTGGAATGTTTTCTCAATTTTGACGTCACATCGTCAATTGATACTAAAAAGAAAATTCCGCTGTGCATCAAAATTGAGCCGCTCTACAAACTCAAACTGGCGGCAAAAAAACGAAATGATAACGTCATTTCTCAAATACGAGAGCAAATATCGTAAAACTATTAACATTATTAAATATTACACTGAAAGACCTCTATTTAAAAGTAATCCATTTTTTTGAATGAAGTTTCTCTTTTTCTTTTTACATTCGGGAAAAAAACTCTTTTACTGACATTAAGTTTGTTTTTTGTGGTAATAACTCACCCTGGATTAGAACTTCCCTTGTGGCTATTTTTCTAAACAAATTTCCAAGAATACAAAACAGCATTAAAAATTAAGTTTATCTGAACGACATTCTGGTGCCACGAAGCGATTATGTTATTTAACAATTACACCTCATAAATTTAATATTTATTTACCTTCACTTTTTGAATCATGTTGACTTGATTTCTCAAATTAATTTTGATAACTGACGGAAGAAGGCGACAAGGTTCTAGAAAAATGAAAAATTTCTATGAAAAAGTGGCCTCAGTTAAGCTTGAGTCGACTGCCATTGGTTAATTACCTAAATTTAAATATACACGGGTAAAAATCTCATAGCTTGTTACGCAACAAGCTTGCAACAAAAACAAGTTGTAATTTTATCAAGCCGATACAAGCTTGCTGTAAAACTCGTTAAAATGCCCCTAAGAAATTTTTTATTGTCTTTTGATAAAGTAACTTCTTTGGAAGATTTTCGCTTTTTCGCTTTGTTTTTTGAGATATTTCATTTTGTTTGATATGCAAATGTCTATCGAAGAAGTTTGTGTATCTCTTTCATTCTCGAACGAAATCCTTTAAAATCGAGAAGTTTGGTGTTGTGGGAGAAACACGCACACGTGTTATTCATAATTTTAGTGTTTTTATTTGATGAACGCAAAGATATATAACATTCTCTGATAAGTCATTACGCATGTGTGACGTAATTCCAGACATTTGCATATCAAACAAAATAAAATATCTCAAAAACAAAGCGAGAAAGCGAAAATCTTCCAACGAAGTTAGTTTATCAGTCTAAAAGTTCTTCCAACAAGACAATAAAAAATTTCGAGGTTAGGGGCACTTTGAGTACAGAGCGGTAACAAGTTGTTTGAATAACCTTCCAGAAGTCCGTTAAAATCATCAACCTTATTACAAATTGTCAACAACCTGTTACAGACTTGAAAATACTTCCACGTACGGCTTTAGAGCCGTTTACAAACGGTATTTTGGCCGATCGTGCAAATTATTACGAGACAAGTTGCAAGTGGAATTTCTAAATTTGAGCCACCAGTGTATTATAACTTTGACAAAACATTGATGTTTTATTAATCAATGTTTTAAAATGCCTATTAAACGAAAGTTAAGTTTGTCTTATTTGAAAGAACACTTCAAATTATAGAGTAACATCTTTTGCAGTTTTTCGTTGCCTTGCTTTGTTCTTGAGATATTTTAGTTTTAATAATTGTCAGTTGTTTGCTGTACAAGCTGTGTTAGTTGGTAATACTCAGAAAAACTCTGAGCTCTAAGCGGGATTCGAACCCACAACCTTCTGAATTTTATACCTTATACTGCGCCCAATTTAGTTTGTCTGATATGCAAATTAAACATTTTGACGTCGTAGGTGCATATAATGAGCTATCGGAGAAGGTTAGATATATTTTCTATTATCAAACCAAATTAATTTGAATGAAGCATGTGGATGTGTTTCGTCCACAACACTAAACATGTAGATCTTCAAATAATTATTATATCTGATATTTAGCCAAGATATATAACTTTTTCGATAACTCATTATGCACGTGTGATAATAGTATGTATTTAAAATACTCATTAATAATTCATGACGAAAATTCAAAAGAAATGAATGTTTAAACAGGTGTTGTAAATCGGACACAGCATTGATTAATAAAACATCAATGCTATATATCCGATTTACAGCATACTAATTAGGACCCATTGGTTCAAATTGAGCTTTTTTCTTGTTTAAATAATTTGTTTTTGCCTTTTCTACGACTGCTAAACAAAGTATTCATGATATAAACTCATCGTAGTTTAAGTAAGATACAATATTCGCGTCCGAACCGTATGGGATTTACAATGGCTCGCATACATTTCGGCCGCTCATATTGTATCTATTACATACAAGAGATCATACCAATAGGTGAGTTTCAGGGTGTTGCGCGCGCATCATTTTTCAAAAAAACTGGCAAGCTCCACTCAAAGTAAACATACTCTTTAAAATAAACAAAGTGTAGATACAGTTTCTGGATATAAAACATTGTTATTCTGCTGTTGTTGGCTCGCTAGCAAGTCTGTTTGCCGTTCCTTACTTTGTGGGGAGCCCGCCAAGAGCCCGCCAATTTCTTTCCAAAACGATGCGCACGCAACACCCTGAAACTCGCCTATTCATAACAACTAAAGACAAATCTCTACGAGCTTTCAAGAAATCATTACTTATTTACCACAACTTTTGTTTGGAAAACACTTATAATGTAGATGACCCTCGTTTGTTTCGGGCACGTGACCTATCTAAAGCCCTTTCATGTTGCTTCTAGCTTGATGTCTGTATATGTAACTTTGTAAATATATTTCTTTAGCTTGAATTTATTTGGGAGCACAGTAATTGGCCAAAAGCTGTTGCGGTTACCCTGTCACCATCTTATATTATGTTTTATTGTATAACTTTGTTCAGTTCATGCTTGTAATAGGTAAATTGTGGTAAAACAAATAAAATAAATAAATACCGCCGTCGACTTGAACTGGTAAACCTTTATACGTCGTTAAGACAGCTGTTTTACATTGAGAGATCCTCAAACCATGCCCACCAACACGCGTCGTTGCCTGAGGAAAAATGAAAAAGCAATGTAGATTAATCCATGTTAAATACACACCGTGTTTTTAATATTCATTTTATTTTAATATTTTTATCGTGAATTTAGTTTTTTGTTGCAGTGCTGCAGCGGGTCAAGTAAAAGCAGTGATGGATTTATAGGGGGGGGGGGGGGGGGGGGGGTTCACCGGGGGTGCCAATTGCCTTGTCAAATCCAAGTACAATAAAGGACGCATTCATTCAATGTCCGTGTAAACTTCATAGGACCTAAGTATTACGTATCATAGCTATCTGCTACCATATGATTCATAGATATATGATTCATATATTAGCTATCATATGATTCATAGGTATTAATAGGTATAAAAAAAATTCTAGTGGGCTTCGCCCCCCTAACCCCAGCCCCACCACAAGCTCGGCCCCTGCCGGGGGCTGTGTCCCCAGACCCCTGCCGTAGCTCCCTCAGCGGCGGTCCACACTGCCTCGGTCACACTGCAGGCCTGATCTCACTTCGCTCGCTCAGCACACCCTCCCCCCCCACCACCACCACCACCCTACCAGATCAAGCTGGATCTAACGCTGAATAAAAGTGATCCCGTCAAAAGTCGAGTCAAGTAACTCGGCGCAGGTTTAGCCACAAGTGAAGTTACGCCATCTAAATGTCTGTATAGTGAACAACCATGGACAACTCAAGTTAAACCATATATAGTCCTAATCGTGTAATAAAAGTAGCGTGCTGCGTAGGCAGTGTAGAAACAACAATCGAAATATAGTAAGGTTAGATATACTGCCGAAACAGAGAACGTAGGAGTCTAACGTTTCGAGCGAAGGCTCGCTTCGTCAGAGAGAAACGTGAAGAGTGTAAACAAACAATGAGCTTATATACGAATAATAATATAAATGGGTGAGATGGCATAAACTTGCATGCCCGAAATACAATGGTTGGTACTATTAAAATGTCGGGCAAGTTTGTGCCATCTCACCCATTTCTGGCGGTTAAGCTGGATTTCCATTCAGTGCATTTTGTCGCGCGATCGACTTTTCTCGATCGCTTTCTTTTGAAATGTGTGTATTCAACCAAAGCTAATGAATGCGTTTCGTTTGACAACCCACAATTCAAAAGAAAGCGATCGCAAAAAGTCGATCGCGCGATAAAATGCACTGAATGGAAATCCACCTTAATGTCAGCCGCAAAAGACTAGAAAAGCGTCTCATTTTCAAAATTGGTACCATTCATCCTCACGGACTCATGCAACGAACGTTTTTCTTTTATTTAACACCTCTGAAGACATTGTTTCTGTTTAGCAAGGGCGGACATAAATAGCGTTTTCACTTTAATATGTATTTATCTATTTTTACTCTCGCTCATCCATTTTTACACCCCCTCCTTCTTGCTCATCGACGGTATGAATAGCAAATGTCTTTCGCATCTCACCGATTTGTTATTATTATTTTGATTTGATTGGCTAATTTTTTGCATCTCATTATCAATTTGTTCTTGACATTTTTATCTGATTGGCTTATTTTTGGTCACATGATTACCTTTCGTATATAACCTCATTGTTTGTTTACACTCTTCACGTTTCTCTCTGACGAAGGGCCTTCGCTCAAAACGTTAGACTCCTATGTTCTCTGTTTCGGCAGTATATCTAACCTTGCTATATTTCGATTATAGTCCTGCTCTGCGAGTAGCGTTTATGAATAATATGACCTCTTTCCTCTCCGAGATGGTCTTTAGTATTTTATTCAGGCTAACGCCAGATGATTTTATTCACCTCTGAGAAAGCCCTCGTATAGGAATAAGCTATAAATTATCTGTCTATCTAGACTCCAAATCTTTTGAAATTAAACGCACTTTCACGTTCTAAATCGACCATTGTATGCTGATCGCTTGTATGTTAAACGCTAAAATACCGAAATATCTAAAAAAAGGCAAATCAACTGGGGTCTGCATGCGACTAATTGACTCCAGTCGCTCCACCAAAAATGCATTCACTGTCCTGTGGTCATTTACTTACCATCGATGTGGACGTTAAACCAATGACTTCGAGATAACCATCGTCAGATCGTTGGCCACGAAATTCCTAGACAGAGAAAACACATTTTGTTCGAGAAATTCAAGCAATGGTCATATTACTGGGTTGCACGTGACGTCATAGCGGCCATGTTGGTTGGTACAAAAGAATATTATATTAGACGTGTCTTTGTCCTCTAAATCTTAGGGGATTGATGGCAACCCAACAATAGGACTTTGTTATCAACCGACCAACCAACAAATCAAACAACCGACCGACCGATCGATCGATCCATCGATCCATCGATCGATCGATCGACCGACCGACCGACCGACCGACCGACCGACCGACCGACCGACCGACCGACCGACCGACCGACCGACCGACCGACCGACCGACCGACCGACCGACCGACCGACCGACCGACCGACCGACCGACCGACCGACCGACCGACCGACCGACCGACCGACCGACCGACCGACCGACCGACCGACCGACCGACCGACCAAACAAACAAACAACCGACCGACTAACCGACCCACCAATCAATCAATCAATCAATCAACCAATGTCACCACCTGAGTCCCTCAATAATAAGAGAATCTCACTGCCCATTACTTTCAGACCGTGATTTTATTAATCTTTGGTTGGTAATTGAACGGCTGAGTTGGTAATTCATTCGGTAAAAAATGCGCCAGGAAGATTAATTCGACATTCAATATAACATTTTGTTTATTTTCTTTCCAATTATATCGCGGACGGGAATGTGTCCCGAGCGTTTCACGAACCAACGCCAAATCCACGCATTCTTGCCGCGCATATGCAGACAAATTGCCCACATGTTGCATGCTGTAAGTTTTTTCTCCTTTCGCTTTTGGAGTTAAAGTGC
>OZ036012.1:10177416-10182416 GCA_964035015.1 Corallium rubrum | reverse complement strand
GACCAGTTGCGAAAAATGCAACTACACAGGCCTTCCGGCAGGAATTGAACCCACGACCTTGCGATTCTAGTGCAATGCTCTGAACACTGAGCCACGGATGGCGTTGCCGAGAGCTTGATCGCGAGTTCTGTATATATAATAAGCTGGTAATGCCAGGAGAGAATTGGGTATATTATAAGTAATATTGGGCATTTCACTCGATTTTTCGCAACTGGTCCCGGTTTGGTCTTATAATGTATATATTCTACACCCAAAATCTTTAGAACATGCTATGTAATCGAGTGAAATGCCCAATATTACTTGTATTTTACAAGTTGTGTTTGTTCATGTGCATTTTTGTTATAAATTCAAATTGTGTTTGTGAAAACATAATTTTGGGCTTCGTGGGAAAATTGCACAAGTCAGTAAGCAAGCCAACGCGAGGTAAATTCCAGCCCTCTTACTACGGCTAGCCCTACCAAAACAGCTCATGCAAAAGCGAGGTGAAATACAAAAGGGCCAGCCATCCTCCATATAAACATCCCTTAGACAATACTTACTTCATATTCTTTCGATGGACTCCCCCAAGGTGACGTTCCCGCTCCGTAACTAAAAAAAGAAGTTGTTGGAATAAAGAATAAGGCTGGAAGAAGCTTTAAGCCTGGTTCTCATATGTCGCCGATCCATGTTAGATGCATGTTAAGTGCATGTTAAGTAAAAGAATAAAAGCACTGCTTTTCTGCATTGTTCTTTATTACTTAACATGCTGCTGCACTTCCCGTTTTAACATGCGTCTAAATCACAAATCGCCGACGATCGGCGACATATGAGAACCTGCACGAAAACTTGCATGGCCTCGCATGAAAACTTATGTTACAATTTTCTGTAATATTAAGTTCTCATCGTTAATAGCAGATCATGGGCGTAGACGGGTACCTTTTCTCATAGTGATAACTGCTGACTTTTTTATTAATAAATTTATAACGAGATTGATTGAACAGTGGGCGCGGTTGAGCCCACGGTCAAACAAAAATATCGCACAAAAAGTTCAGCGGTCCATACCATGAGAAAAACCTTGGTCACCTTTTGCACAAGTTCCTCAGTCAACTGGACTATACAGGTCATGTGTGAACTAGGGACCATAATAATTATTGAAGGTTATACAATAGTGTATGACTACTTACGATGAGATATTAAGAAATAAAATACACTGTGGTTTTAAATCCGTTAACTTTTCAGTAAAATCGATACCATCACACTAAGAGGCAAAGAAAAAAGAATACAAATTAATAAAAAAAGACTAATATCAAACTTGAGACTTAATCCTTTTTTTCTCTGGTTCTTCGCTTTTCCTTCCTCCGTAAAATCAAAATCTAGATTGGTCTGACACACGTCGTATATGGCGGGGCTAGAAACGCCTTTGATATGCGATCTATGCCAATTCAGTCACCGGCTGCGATTTTGATCATCCTGATGTATGTGATTGAGTAGAATATTCACAAGAGTATTAGACCATTTTGTTTTGCACAAATGGCCCAATAGATTCGTAAGTCAATAAACTTGATCGCATGCGTCAGGAGGAGAAATATTGCAGCAAAAATCACTTGGGAAAAAGGGCCTCGCGAATGATTAACATCCTCTCTTTGCCTAATATTTTTTTTTCTCAAACTCATTAATAATTCATGAGCTAATTAGCCAATCAGAGAAAAATATTTGGTCATGTGTATGAGTTTTGAAACCAGGTAAAGGTCACGCTAACTGGATTTTTAATTAATTAATCAGATAATAAACGGCACAAACAAAGAACCGTTTATTACCACATGTCTTAATTATAAATTCAACGTGAAATTTTTGTCCATAATTCAAAAACTCATTAATAATTCATGAGGAAAATTCAAAAGAATCAGTGTCTTTATATGTGATAAAGATAACTCCTGATTTACATAAACTTTAGCTTTGATTTACTCGGCTTAGGGCCTGTTTATATGATCCCGGTGTACCGGGATGTCCCGGTTGCATGCCCGGGATGAATTTCATCCCGGGTCAAAAAGCGCGGGAATTTAAGGAAATGGACAAAAAAGCAAAAACTCACCCTAATTCTACTATGTTAGAAGTTATTTCGCTTTTATTCAGTGTTTTGTCTTTAGACCTGACCGTTTGGACGAAATTCCGACCGTAATATGCAATGTTACAAGCATTGTGGTTCGGTAAACTTCATCCCGGTGTACTGGTATGTCGCGTTTATATGGGAAAAATCTGTCCCGGTGTACCGAGATCTCGGTCGCTTCAACCGGGATCCGGGTACACCGGGACGTCCCGGTCTCCATATAAACGCAACCGCGAAAATAACAGTAAATTATCTGCAAGCCGAGATCCCGGTACAACTGGACGTCCCGGTACACCGGGATCATATAAACAGGCCCTTAGACAAGGTTATTTTTCAAACTTACTACGCCAATGAACTTACCAAGTGGCTCGTTTTTGAATCCGGTCAATAAACTCGCAGTTCGTGTTTTATCAGATATAAAAACACTCGGCTTCGCCTCGTGTCTGATAAAACACTCCTGCTCGTTTATTAAACAGTACATCTAATATGTACCAATATCACCAAGTGCCTCTAATTCTCTACTATAATTGTCGATTGAGAAGCTATTTCATAAACTCGTGTATCGTGTTTTACCAGGGGTTACAAACACTCGAGAACAACAAAAATCACTCGGCCTATTACCTCGTAATTTTCGATGTTTTCTAGTGTTTGTAAACTATTCGAAAACAATAAAAATTACTTGGCCTGCAGCCTCGTGATTTTCATTATTCTCTCATGTTTTACAAACACTCGAGAAGAATGAAAATTACTTGGTTAACGGCCTCGTGATTCTCAGTGTCCTCTCGTGTTTGTAACCCCTGGTAAAATACTCGCACTCGTTCATGAAATATTACATAACTCATGAGTAGTCATTATGATGAAGTTTGCTACAGACTAGTAGTCATTATAAAATAACCCGAAGTAAATGAACGACAACACGCACTCTGATTGGCTATTGAGTCAAACAAGCGTGCCATTATAACTCCATAACGGCACGGCACACGAGATACTCGTTTTTGATGAATTTTATGTGGATTTAATCATCAACGAAAGTCAAAAATTACTTGGATATGTCTAATCACGTAATTAACACAGCAGAATGTTTTCAGTGCAACTTTAAGTGCATTTTCGTCGCTAAAATCGCCGACATGTACGAGGCCACGCGTGGCGCTAAATGGTAACAAACTCGTCCTGAGACAGGTAATATGTTTTTTTGCTTACTTTTCTAGGGTTTATTGACAATTTAAAGTCGTGATTTTATAAAAGAAATAAAAAACTTAGTCGCTGCGCGATTATCGAGTTATAATGCACTCGAGAAACTAGTAAAACACTCGGCTATCGCCTCGTACTTTACGCGCATCTCTCGTGCATTATAACTCGATAATCGCACGCGACACGTTTTTTATTTCTTAACTACATGCAGTACTTTCATACCTGGAGTTTAATATGTCGAAAAAGGTCTTTCGATTTTCTTTGAATAACACTTCGTCCTCCAGTCTAGTCACAAAAAAGAAAGTTCTGTTAAAAAGTACAAAATAACGGCAATTGCGTTTTCAGAGTATGAAAACAAGGTGTTAGAAACAACAACATATAAGAGTCATAAGCGTTGTTTGAAATCTTTGAAATAACTTACGAGGGCATTTTTTTTAATTAGATAATATACACTTAATGTCTGCTCGAAAGGGAAACAGTTAGTTTTGTTTTCCTGAGAGTCTTGATATTTCCCGAGAGACTAACTGTTTCGCGAGGGATCAAACATTAAGTGTTTTGTTATATAGCTAGAGTTTCACTGAATAATTTCGACGTTTATCAAGGGAACGTACACAAAAAAAACCTGAAAGACTTACCAAAACATTTCGCCTGGCTCCGTAATTATTTCACTTCAACCAAACGAATATGAGTCTCAGAACAAAAGAACAGCAATACATTTCTCCAGTTAATCTTCACACATGCATTGAAGACCTATAAATATTATTTTTTCGTACCAAACAAGCTTTTGTTTATAGGAAGCCGTGAAGACTTCAGAATTCTAGCGGGCAACAATTGAAAACTTATTGACCGAGCAGGCAATAAGTTCTCAATTATTGCCTGCTCGGTAGACATTGAAATTTAGCTAAGGTCATGTGACCACAAACCAACCAATGACAGTCATCGTTTCATCCAGTGAAACTCTAGCTACATAATAATTGTATATACAGACTGGGCTTACCTTGCCATAAAAATATAAGCTATAAAACCTGTTGGTAAACTTATCAGGATTGGCTTCTGCAAAAGTAGGGAATAGACTTTTATCAACAAACTACAGCTAGAGCAAAGTGTTAGACCTTGCGTTCACACGATACCGGCATGAAATGACATGAAACCGCAATGCTAACCGTCACGATTTGAAATCATAACGAAATTATTCCTTTATCGGCGTGAACACCTTACTGTAATGATTTCATCACGGTTTTACGAAACTTTTTTCTCTGCTTAAAAAATACGGGGTAAAAGAAGCGTGATGGCGGGAATTTAATAAAAAATGGAGTTGACTAAAATGTAAAAATAGTAACGGAATGAAATGATACGGTACCGTGTAAACAGTTTCCTACCGTGATGATTTGATACCGACACGATTCCGTACTGGCATCGTGTGAACGGGGAAGTTTGATAACAAAATACCGTTTAACAGTATTCTAACGTCCAACGTTTCCAGCAGAGCCCTTCATCGGAGTAAAACATGACGGATTACTCTGACAAAGAGCTCCGCTCCAAACGTCAGTATTTCGTTATAAAAACTAATTTCGGCTGTTATTAGTATTAAAACAGTGGCTTCAAACTTACCTCTAGATTCATGGAATTCTAAAGTAACTTCAGCGTCTGCTCCAACACTGAAATAATTGTTCATGACATTCAAAGGCAGCTAGTAAAAAATAACAAAAATTGTATATGCTTA
>OZ036012.1:10112416-10174916 GCA_964035015.1 Corallium rubrum | reverse complement strand
CGTTTCCAGTCCCCAAAGGAAGTACAGCGACCGGTGGCGAGGGCGACAACTGTAAAGCGTCCAATTCAGATAACACCCAGCCGACCTAAAAAATAGAACAAAAAAAAAAAGCGACATCAAGAGTATAGCGTCAAAATTAGTGAATTATCTCAATCCCAGCCGCAGTCTAACAGAGGCTTTCTCTACTTACCCCGGTTTGGTTCGTCACGTGGTGTAGCACCTAATATCATTACTCGGGCTACCTGTGGTAGGCCGTGTCACGATTTTGCATTTTTGCACTTTTTATTCCCGTGAGGGTGAGTTGTTAGCCGTGTGACGGAGTGACACGGCTAACGTTATAAGTTCGACAAAAAGTTGAACAGCTTTGCTTTTTGATCAAGGTGTTCTTGCAACGCTGTTGGTAGATTTAGAAACTGACTGACTGACTTTGTAGTTTAAAGTATATATGAAATGAAAATTAAGTTTGTTTAATTTGGAAGAACTCTTGGTATTGTAAAGTAACATCTTTTACAGTTTTTCCATATCTTACTTCATTCTTGAGATCTTGCTATTTGTTTGATATGTAAACGAGCACACTGCATACGTCACATTGTATAATGAGTTACTGAGAGAAATCGTGCATATCATTGATATTAATCTGTTTAAATCGCTTGAACCTGTGTTTGTTTAAAGTCATGAGACAAATACACCTACATGCCCATATTCCTAATTATCCAACAACTCATTATACAATGTGACGTATGCAGTATGCTCATTTAATATCAAACAAATAGCAATATTAACACAGCTTGTACAGCAAACAACTGACAATTATTAAATAGCAACATCTCAAGAATGAAGTAAGATATGGAAAAACTGTAGAAATGTTACTTTACAATATCAAGAGTTCTTTCAAATTAGACAAACTTAATTTTCATTTCATGTACACTTTAATATTACTAACAGTGATGTGGCTGACAACTCTCTTGATCGTAAATATATTCACCCTTAGATTCAGGCTCCGCGGACTTGCGCGAAGTGCACCAAGCCTGAACGAAGGGTGAATATGGTGCATACTTCATACAGGTGAACGCGACATGCCAGAATATAGCCGGTAGGCATCTTGTTGTTCCAACATTTCGGCCAGGATCGTGTCGCTATAACTCGACAATCGCACGCAACATGTTAGAAATACCACTAAAACTCAGATGGCAGACCGAAGTGTTGACGTTATATATCATACACGAGGAGGAGTGTTTCATCAGGATTTCCAAACAGACTTTTGTTGAAAACCGAGGCGAAGCCGATGTTTTTGAACAAATTTGGAGGTGTTTGGAAATCCTGTTATAAAATAACATGTATACTACACGAGCCCTGACTGGTCAATTGCCGTGTTTGGATGAGAGTATCCAAACACGGAAAATTCCCGCCAAAACGATTTTTTGAAAATGTCGGACAGTTTTTCATATTCACTTGTGATTATTTTATAAAAGAAATACCAAATGGTTTTTTACGTGTTTGGAGACTCTTATCCAAACACTTGGGAAATTGCTAGACTTTCGAAAAGCTATGAAGCACTCTCCCGAGTGTGTGATATAGCTTCTCAAACAAATCAGTATTTTAAGAGAAAATGGAGGCGAAAGTTGGCTTAATTTATGTAATTTCTTCCTCCGATATCAAAACCTCCATCTCGGTACTGATTTCCTTTGTTTTCGGTTCATGAATTACTAATGAACTTGAGAATGCTGGTTCAAGTCCCAAGGTTTCCTGCGTATTAACAACTAACGATACCTTGCACAGCAAGAATAAACAACACTGTACAAACACCAAGCCGAAAGACAAATTCTTGTAAGTCTTAGTTATCACGAATTATAAAATAACCGGAAGTAAATGAACGACAACACGCACTCTGATTCACTGATTGGCTATTGAGTCAAACAAGCGTGCCATTATAACTCCATAAAGGCACGGCACACGAGATACTTCGCGACGATTTGGTCGTTTTTGATGAATTTTATGTGGATTTAATCATCAACGAAAGTCAAAAATTACTTGGATATATATCTAATCACGTAATTAACACAGCACAATGTTTTCAGTGCAATTTTAAGTGCATTTTCATCGCTAAAATCGCCGACGTGTTGTACGAGGCCACACGTGGCGCTAAATGGTAACAAACTCGTCCTGAGACAGGTAATCTGTTATTTTGCTTACTTTTCTAGGGTTTATTGACAATTTAAAATAAAAAACTTAGTTGCTGTGCGATTATCCAGTTATAATGCACTCGAGAAGCTAGTAAAACACTCGGCTATCGCCTCGTGCTTTACACGCATCTCTCGTGCATTATAACTCGATAATCGCACGCGACACGTTTTTTATTTCTTAAGTAATACTTACTGTCCCATCACCACCGCATGCCAAGATTCTCAGGTTAGGCACTCTTCGGTAGAGCTGAAGTCTAAAAGCCAATCACAATGTGGGTTGTACTAAACACGTTTTTAAAACTGGTTTGACAGGTCCAAGATTATGGATATCGACAGAGGTCTCTTTCCTGTCCCCTCGAAAAAGAGCTCTGCTAGCGGGAAAGTACGATTCAACAAAATTGAGAAATGTTTTACCTACCCAAATTTTGGACCTCCTTGAGAGAGATCGAATACCTGAGAAACAGAAAAAAATAAAAAAATATCAATAACCTTGGTCGTCAATAGCGTCAAAAAATAACAGAAAACCTACTTTTTTGAAAAGTTCCTCAAACCCAAAACACTCACATGGCAGAGTGTATAAGTTTCTGATCATCCTTGAGATATTCTAACCATTGAGCTACTGAGACTCAGATGGAGACTTAAGGCTACAGGTGTGTACAACCTGTCACCTTCTGATGACCAGTGAGATGTTCTAACCATTGAGATACTGAGACTCAGATGGAGAGGTAAGGTTACAAATGTGGACAACCTGTAACCTTCTGATGACCAGTGAGATGTTCTAACCATTGAGCTACGGAGACTCAGATGAAGAGCTAAGGTTACAAATGTGTACAATCTGTAACCTTCTGATGACGAGTGAGATGTTCTAACCATTGAGCTACTGAGACTCAGATGAAGAGCTAAAGTTACAGATGTGTACAACCTGCAACCTTCTGATGCCCAGTGAGATGTTCTAACCATTGAGCTACTGAGACTCAGATGAAGAGCTAAGGTTACAAATGTGAACAACCTGTAACATTCTGATGAATAGTAAGATGATCTCACCATTGAGCTACTGAGACTCAGATGACAAAGTGTACGTTAAACAGATAGAACGAAACACGAAATATAACTAGGCGAGAGAGAAAAATTTCAACTATGAGTTGAATGATCTCTAACCTTACCTGTCTAGGATTCAAAAGCCATTGAAACTTACGAATAATCTTCCCACCCTGTAACAAGTAAAGCCACGGTTACAAACGCTAATGAACCATACTGTACCTATGTAATGTTGAGACTTATCATGTACTTATAATCTTCAGCATTTTCTGAAAGGAATTGCTTAATATTATCATCAACTCTAAAGTGTCTTAGCTCCTTGATGCGTTTTTCTTCGGCTAAAATTGGTTTGCTATTATTTGCATTTTGAGAATTCAATTAAGAAAGCTGCAAAGAGCTCGATTTTATAGCGCGACTGAAACGTGCGAATGTCTCATAAAATAACATCTTTTGCAGTTTTTCTATCTCTCTATCTGAGAAAATATGATTTGTTTGATATGCAAATAGTCCACCACAAACGTCACACAACAGGAGTTCTATTGTAAAATCACCAGAGTGACGTAAGCAGTGGGTTATTTGTATATCAACTTTATTTTCTTAAGAACGAAAAACTGCAAAAGATGTTACTTTCTGATTTAAAGAGTTCTTCCAAATAAGACAAACTTAATTTCATTTCATTTCATTTATTCTTTAAGCAATTTGGTAAACCTACCAGCTTTCCACCACTCTTTGGATTTATAAATACAAGAAGAGGACATCGATTGTCTCCAGCAACTGGTCTGACCTGAAGTTAAAGTTCAACTTGAACAAACATTGACTTACTAAAACAGCTATTTACATGACACTTTTTTTCGGGTTTTTTCATAGAAGTCCGCAGTCCTAAAATTTCGATAAAAAAACTATGCAAAAAAAACTCACCGCAAAAGCTTTTCTTTCCTAAAAGTAAAAGTTGAGAAAAAATCAAACTCAATTTTTCTTTGATGAGTTATGATTTAACTGCCTGCCTGCCTGTCTGCCTTCCTTCCTTCCTTCCTTCCTTCCTTCCTTCCTTCCTTCCTTCCTTCCTTCCTTCCTTCCTTCCTTCCTTCCTTCCTTCCCTCCCTCCCTCCCTCCCTCCCTCCCTCCCTCCCTCCTTCCCTCCCCTCTCCCTTCCCTCTTTGCCTTCCTTCCTTCCTTCTTCTCCCCCTCCCTTCCTCCCTCCCTCCCTCCCTCCCTTCTTTCCTCCCTCACCACCTTCTCCCTCCCTCCCTCCCTCCCTCCCTCCCTCCCTCCCTCCCTTCCTTCCTTCCTTCCTTCCTTCCTTCCTTCCTTCCTTTCCTTCCTTCCTTTCCTTCCTTCCCTTCCTTCATTCCTCATTCCCTCCGTCCCTCCCTCCCCTCCGCCCTTCCTCCCTTCCTTTCTTCCTTCCTTCTTCATTTCTTCCCTCCCTTCCTTTTCATTTCTTTCCTTTCTTCCTACCTTTCCTTCCCTCCCTCCCCTCCTCCTTCCTTCCTGCCTTCCTCTCTCTCTCTCTCTCCCTCCCTCCCTCCCTCCCTCCCTTCCTTCCTTCCTTCCTTCCTTCCTTCCTTTCCTTCCTTCCCTTCCTTCATTCCTCATTCCCTCCGTCCCTCCCTCCCTTCCGCCCTTCCCTCCTTCCTTCCTTCTTCATTTCTTCCCTCCCTCCCTTTTCTTTTCTTTCCTTTCTTCCTACCTTTCCTTCCCTCCCTCCCCTCCTCCTTCCTTCCTGCCTTCCTCTCTCTCTCCCTCCCTCCCTCCCTCCCTCCCTTCCTTTCCTTCCTTCCTTCCCTTCCCTCATTCCCTCCCTCCCTCCTCCCTCCCTCCCTTCCTCCCTTCCTTCCTCATTCCGTCCCTCCCTTTTCTTTTCTTTCTTTTTTTTCCTACCTTTCCTTCCCTCCCTCCCCTTCCTCCCTTCTTTCCTTCCTCCCTCCCTTGCTTCCCTTCCTTCTTTCTTTCTTTCTTTCTTTTTTCCTTCCTTCCTTCCTTCCTTCCTTCCTTCCTTCCTTCCTTCCTTCCTTCCTTCCTTCCTTCCTTCCTTCCTTCCTTCCTTCCTTCCTTCCTTCCTTCCTTCCTTCCTTCCTTCCTTCCCTCAACCTTATTTATAACTATATATACAATCCTTAATAACTACCCTGCCAGATCTCCGCCTTGAATATCGTTTCTTTATCGATGAATTTCGAAACTGCAAAGAAAAAGCCAACAAAATAAATTGGTTACGCTACAACATATTTCAAATTCGCTACATTCTTAAAAAATCAAAACCCAAGTACAATTCCTCTATATACGATTGTCATTTTCGCGTATGCGATGGTTTGCACGCAATGCTATACCCTTGTTTTCGATTCGATGGCGAATGCTTCAAAAGGCCTTTTACATGCTTGACGGTAAATCACATACATCAAGATGACAATTATATACAAGAATCGTCTCAAGTATATATAAGGCCTTACGTACCCGTTTAATAGGCAGTTTAACAACCCAAGATGGCGGTACAATCAAGTTGCTATACGAGCCCAATGTACAAAAATCTTCCTTGAGAGTTGCCGCGCATTCGTTATTGTAGTGACACTGAAAAAGAAAGAGCAAGTTGTCTTCATATTTTTAAAGTGCTTATATAAACCCAAATATGATATTACTGCATATGGATTCTATTTAATGTGTATAGTTGAATGTCAAAATATTTTTTGATTTGAACTTTTATTTGTTGTTATATTGAGGTTTGTATTTCCAAAATGGTAATGGCAATGACGTCTATGTAGGCATAATTTGCATACGCAGTGTTCCGTTACAGCAGAAATATTACCCAATTCACATGTTAATGGAATACTTGAATAGTATATTCTGTATTTTATCATTTTTTTCATTAAAATCTTCAAGCGGTTTATCATAAGAAATTAAGAAAAAAAAACACACACACAAATGCCTACATTGACGTCATCGTCATTAACAGTTTGGAAATACAAACCTCAATATAACAACAAATAGAAGTTCAAGTCAGAAAATATTGTGGTATTCAACTATTCACGTTACGTAGAATCCATATCAGTAATATTAACTTTCTGAAATAACCTCACGCTCAATTTTGGTCCTAAGATATAAGGTACAATAGCAATAAACAGGAACATTAAAGCTTTTTCGTTTGTTTTTTTTCTGTACGAGCTGTCGTAAGTTAAACTCAGAGAAAAACTCTGAGTTCCAGACGGGACTCGAACCCACAACCTTCCGAATGCCAGCTGGACGCTCTCACCATTGAGCCACTGGAACTCAGATGGTAGACCGAAGTTGTTTTCGATATTTATACGCCTGGGAACTAGTCAATCCGTACGTGTGTCACAAGTACTTGTTGGGCTACAAGTATTTATTTTCAGTAAATGTTTTTGTATAGGTAATGATATGATAGCGAGTACAATTAAGTATTTACACTACAAGTGATACTTGAAAATTTTGCCAAAATTGCACGAGCCGTTAGGCGAGTGCAATTTGGCATAATTTTCAAATATTACGAGTAGTGTAAATCCTTAATTGTACGAGCAAAATCATATGATTACTCATTTATTACATGCATGGCAAAATTACGACACGTACGCTTCGTACTCACTCACGCCTTTAAAAACATCTTGTTTCAATACTTGGCAAGAAACATTTTCACTCTGGGTGTTCTCCGTACTCATTTCAAAATATTTACATGGAATTTTTAGTTCATAGTGTACCACAAGGCGTTGGAAATGTGAAAACGTTCCATTGCAGAATTGGCCGCCATTTTGAATTTTATTGTCAACATCGTTCCCAGGGCCTTCTCTATTTTTATTAATTGTACTGCAGTACAATTAATGGGGGTAATAGAACGACGAGGAGTGCTATTAATGGCAAAATCATATGAGTGATTACAAAGTCGACCGATCGCGAAGCGGGAGGTTGATTTGTTAATCACGAGTATGATTTGGCATTAATAGCACGACTCAGTTCGTTCTATTACCCATTAATTATATATCCTTCTGTAATCAGGTCATGTCCTCGTCTTCTTTGTTTGCGACAGCAAATACTTCATAGTAGCCCAACTTTTGGATTCTAGACCTAGGCCTCTAAACATGGCCCGCAAAAAATGCAAATTTCAGGCGGCCATTTTCTTTTAATATACGGTCAATACGGAGTCTCGGCAAGGAGTTTTTTTAATAATAAAGTGAATTTATGAGGAGTTCATACAATTATATGTGAGGTAAAACCGGGAGTTATTGATAAAGAATGACAAGAACCAAAAATGTGAGTAATTTAGTGCTGTTTGTCTTTACTTTATAGCGTGTTTATACGCATGTATTTATAAACACACTCATGCAGTTTAAGTTTACTGTATTTCACCGAGTGTTGCTACTTTACTGACTAAAATATTTAAGAAATACCTGAGTGCCAATCTGGGTAATAATTTGTTTTTAATTTGTTGGGGACACGACACTGTTTTCAAAACGTATACAAAAGAATACAAATTTAAATTCTATATTTTAATATTTAAAATCCTCCATTTTTTAAATTTTTGAAAAATCCCGGAAAATCCTACAACTTAGGTGCCGATCTGTGATTGGACAATTTTGATAGCTAGCTTGATTTCCATTGGCTGAAGCAGGTGTGCGATTACAGCTAGCAAGAGTGCGATTAATGCTCTTATTATACATTGTAGTAACTTCCTGTCTTCTCATTGGCTAAGCGCATACAGTTAATTATGGGAATCAGCGCAACCTACAGATTAGTGAATAATCTGCTAGCAGATTATTCACTAATCTGTAGGTTGCGCCCGCAATGCGAGATTTCCTAACGAGCGGTAGCTTTCCACACAAGCAAAAACAACATGACTGCTCGATTTTCGTCTTGGACTGTAGGAGAAATCGAAAAATTACTTGAAGACAAAGACTCTGAAAACACAAAAAGATCGACCAAAGTTGCGAAAGAACTCTTCTATGAGTATCTTAGAGAAAAAGAAATCCAGGAACCGAACGAAAAAGAACAACTTGCAAAAGTTTTGAATCTTTTAATGTGGAAGCACGAAAAAATGGTGGCTCGTCTTACTCCATGGGAAGCCAAAAAACATCGAGATTGAATACAATATATAATAAAACAATTATTGGATTCGGGTTTTGTGATATCTGGATAATCAAGGTCTCGGTAAGTGTTATCAGTCTTCGGCTTCGGCTGATAACACTTACCTCGACCTTGATTATTCCAGGTATCACAAAAACCTCATCCAATAATTGTTTAAAATCGCACTCCTCTAAACCAATGAAATTGCAGCATTTGGGCCTGATTACAGAAGGATATATAATTAATAAAATAATTGTACTCCTCTCAACCAATCAGAATGTAGTAATTTTGTCATGCATATAATAATGTACGTTATTAGTGTTTCTACAGCTTGTACAACAAAAACAAACGGAAAAACTTTACTAACTTCAAGCTGAAAACACAACTAACATAGAAACAAGAACATTGTTAAAACATTTATCAAGTTAAAACAATAAACTCGGTACACTTACAGCCTGCTTACACCAAGAGCAACTGACTGCAACTATATCCTAAAATATATAGATCAAGATTGGAATACGGTTAGAACATAAATCACTAAAGTGTCTGGGACACGAAAATTAAGTTTGTCTTATTTGAAAGACACTTAAAATGACAACGTAACATCTTTTGCAGTTTTTCGTTTCCTTGCTTCGTTCTTGAGATATTTCAGTTTGTTGGATATGCAAATTAAAAATCTTTACCTAACATGAGTTATAGAAAAAAGTTATGTATCTTTGCTATTATTAAACGAAATCACTTGAAATTTTACATGTTTGGTGTTGTGGGTAAAACATACGCACATGCTTCCTTCAGTTCGAATTAAGTTTGACTTGATAATAGCAACAATACTGTATAGCCTTATCCGATAAGTCATTGTGTACCTAGCATCAAAAATACACTGTGGAAGTATCAACAAAACTGAAATGTCTCATTTTTATATTATTTTTTATACATATTGACTTATAGTACTAGCGCTTTAGAATATTTATAGTTTTAGCGCTTTATAAATGTATAAATTATTATTATAAAAAAATTATTATTACTAACCTTAATATTGCGAGGTTTGTGAAAAGACTACAAAAAAACAAAAGAAAAAAACAAGTGAAGGAAATATTTTTTTCTTGCAGTACAGTAAACGTACCATTTTTCTGTAAATATCATGTAACATAACATCATTCTGCAGTTTTGTCTTGTATTTATTTATTATTTATTCTCTGATCATGTTGCGTGTAGCAACGAAACGTAAGATATCTTACTAAATTATTTTTTAAAATGCCTTTACTTTGTGTTTTTTGTTGAGCTCTGATATTTGGAGGGCTTATTTCTGTCTTCGAGCTAAGAATTCTCAAACTTGGCCATGGCTATTTTCATTTCTGGAGAAATTTGTGCTCTCTGTAACAATGCTTTATGATGTACGCAAATGGCAACAGGGGCGTAGCCAAGGGGGGGGCGAGGGCGGGCGGTCGCCTCCCCAATGGTCTCCAAGAACGTTCTCGTGAAAAGTTTAAATCCGTGCAGAAACTTGTAGGGGGGGGGGGGGGGGTACAGTTGTTTTAAGTCCAAGTGAGTAGATAGTTGATGTGTTATATATATTGCAGGCATGCATATGCTATAAATTACAATAGTAAGGGTCTATACAAAATGCTTCCAACCTGTTTTTACATTTACAACTTGTTTATAAATAAGTCTAAAGATATTCTGACGTACGTATATCATGCTATGTTCTGGTTTGATTTCAACAAAATTATGTAATTTATTGCTTTCAGATTACTCTTAAATACTTGCCTCAAAATGCAGGAAATAGTGTTTCCGAGACCCTAGAAATCCTAAATTTTCCGGGGGGGCATGCCCCCGGACCCCCCTAGGAGACCGAGGTTCTCGCCCCCCCAAACCCAAGACTCTGGCTACGCCCCTGAATGGCAACTATGTATAAGAACAATGGATTTTAGTATCAATGATCCATCTGCGTAGGTCATAAGGCATTGTTACCAAGAAGCCCAAATTTCTCCAGGAATGAGCTATGACAAACTTTTAGATTTCATAGCTCGAAGACTATATATACGTCAGATTCTCTTGAAATTTTCAGTGAATGCTCTTGACGTGCTCTTCTGTTTATTAAAACAAAAAAAAAAACCGCCAAAACGTGGCATGGCAGGATGTAAAGATTGTATGTAAAGAAAACAGGTGGTCACAAAGGAAATGGAAGGAAGCATGGCTTATTGAAAACGCGAGAAATCGTATTTCGAAAAGAGACAATGGAAGAACACTCCCTGAAGTACTGTACATAACGTGCTTAGTGCACGTGCCTTTCACCCCTGCGAGCCGGGTTCGATACCTGCACGGTGCAGTTATCTGCTAAAAAAAAATTCACCTTGGCCGCTTGTGAGAAGAGTGCTTCCAGTTTGACTCTACCAAACACCACAGGTTTCCTCCGGGTACTCCGCTTTCCTCCTGCAGTAACACTGATCGAGTTATCCAGTATAAATAAGGTTAGTTTAGTTTAATCCTTTGTTTAAGTTTGATAATTTGCGCATGTAAATAGTATTTTAACGTATTTTAACAGAGATTGAAGCTCGTTTGAACCATTTTACCCTGACGATGGACCCATAGTCCGAAAGCTTGGTTTTTACCCTTTTTATCATTTTATGCTGGAGAAACATATATACTTGTACAATAAAGAATATGAAACTACCCAGCAACGTAACTATCTTGAGTTATACTTCATATATGGTTTATCATCACATCAGGTTTGAAGCATCTACAGTCAAGTCATTTGCAACAGAATTTTCACCAAAATGTTCGGAAGTTCGTTCCGAAGTTGGCAAGTTTATTACACAGTACACAGGTTCGTTTTGAACTACGCATTTGATTGGCTATTTGGTTCCTATGGAAGCCAATCAAATGCGTAGTTCAAAACGAATTTACGGAACTTCCCAATGAACTTGCGAAGTTCGGAACGAACTTTCAAACATTTTGGTGAAAAGTATGTTGCCAATTACTGTAAGTTGACCGTAAAAAAAACCACTTTACCTTTCCACAATGTCCACACTTGCCATGATATTTCCGTTGATAAACCCAATGATGCCGTGTCTGGCGCTAAAAAAAAAACAAACAATGTTTGTTCTTCAATATAAATTCGTTATCTCTAAGAATTACCGCCATTTACGACAACTTGAGAACCGTTTCAGAATTGCCGCCATTTACGACACCTTGACAACCGTTTCAGAATTGCCGCCATTTACGACACCTTGACAACCGTTTCAGAATTGCCGGCATTTACGACACCTTGACAACCGCTTCAGCCAATTGCCAGAATTTACGACACCTTGACAACCGTTTCAGAATTGCCGCCATTTACGACACCTTGACAACCGTTTCAGAATTGCCGCCATTTACGACACCTTGACAACCGTTTCAGAATTGCCGCCATTTACGACACCTTGACAACCGTTTCAGAATTGCCGCAATTTACGACACCTTGACAACCGTTTCAGAATTACCGCCATTTACGACACCTTGACAACCGTTTCAGAATTGCCACCATTTACGACACCTTGACAACCGCTTCACAATTGCCGCCATTTACGACACCTTGACAACCACTTCAGAATTGCCGCCATTTACGACACCTTGACAACCGTTTCAGAATTGCCGCCATTTACGACACTTTGACAACCACTTCAGAATTGCCGCCATTTACGACACCTTGGCAACCGTTTCAGAATTGCCGCCATTTACGACACATTGGCAACCGTTTCAGAATTTCCGCCATTTACGACATCTTGACAACCGTTTCAGAATTGCTGCCATTTACGACACTTTGACAACCGTTTCAGAATTTCCGGAATTTACGACACCTTGACAACCACTTCAGAATTGCCGCCATTTACGACACCTTGGCAACCGTTTCAGAAGTGCCGCCATTTACGACACCTTGGCAACCGTTTCAGAATTTCATCCACTTACGACACCTTGGCAACCGTTTCAGAATTGCCGCCATCTACGACACCTTGGCAACCGTTTCAGAATTGCCGCCATTTACGACACCTTGGCAACCGTTTCAGAATTGCCGCCATTTACGACACCTTGGCAACCGTTTCAGAATTTCCGCCATTTACGACATCTTGACAACCGTTTCAGAATTGCCGCCATTTACGACACCTTGACAACCGTTTCAGAATTTCCGGAATTTACGACACCTTGACAACCGTTTTAGAATTGCCTCCATTTACGACACCTTGACAACCGTTTCAGAATTTCCGGAATTTACGACACCTTGACAACCGTTTTAGAATTGCCTCCATTTACGACACCTTGACAACCGCTTCAGAATTGCCGCCATTTACGACATCTTGACAACCGTTTCAGAATCGCCGCCATTTACGACACCTTGACAACCGTTTCAGAATCGCCGCCATTTACGACACCTTGACAACCGTTTTAGAATTGCCTCCATTTACGACACCTTGACAACCGCTTCAGAATTGCCGCCATTTACGACATCTTGACAACCGCTAGTTTCTTTGAAAGCTTATATTTTACGTAGTATAGCTTAGAACTTTACGAAATTTACGAAGAATTTTATTATAAATGTGTCCTTGCTGCCCGTGTAAATAGATCTGCGCGAACGTTTTTGAGAAGGCTGCAAGTGTCGGTGAAATTTATCGATACCGATAAACTTCAAACGAATTTATGTAGTTGATCTATTTCTAGTTTTTTATATTTATGTATTTTAATTCCTACGGGGGAGCGCCTCGCGTGGGTCCTCAAGTCCCGTTCGCGCTCTTCCCGTTTGGATATCTTCATATATATTGTAAAGTATCCGATAAAGTTGTTTAAAAAAAAAATGTATCTAGCGAATAATAAACTTTACGGGGATGTCTGGCCCCTTCGCAGACGCCTTGTGGGCTACAAAACCTCAGCAGAATACAGCAGAAATCCTCATTTTTCGCAGTTTGTTGACCTGGTCTTTCATTAGGCTCACAAGCGGTGAGACGACGACTATATGACCAGCAACTCCATTAGTGACTGTATTAAAGACCAAAGGCAGGGCTTTATATATGAGCGATACGCGCGTAGATCTTGAAGGTCAATACTAAAAGCTAGGGCAGCTTTCCAAAATTTGGGAAGTTAGCTGTGATTGAGGAATTTCGTGCTCCGTAGAGCAGACGGTGATGGGCGGAGGTGCTGTAGCCCACAAGGCGTCGGCGAAGGAGGCTAAGTCGGGAAAATAGCGTTTGAACAATGTTACTTGCACGGTAGTCTAAAGAAAATCAAGGGGTAATGCAGTAGTAACAAATACCTCTTCGTCATTGGACCTCATATTTCCTTCTCTATATGTGACTTTGCATTTGATATTCACCTATATAAGAAAAACCATTTAGCATTGCAATCACCTTAAAATCAATTATTCCCAATTAAGAAGTCATTTGCACGAGGATGTGAGATGGCGTTGGGTGACTACAACTACCAGAATGCTTTGCCAGTATTCTAGGGTTTCGGCTAAAATGGATGACTCAAAAGGACCCGTCCTTTCGCGGTTTTTCCAAAATATGTCGACAAATATGTTTTTTCCAAAAAGCTAGGGGGTAAACCAGATTTCTGATTAGGGTTAGAGTTTATGTTGTGGTTAGGGTATCGAAAAGATTGCTAAAATCTTGAGACTCGCTGAAACTCGACGACAAATTTGGAAAAACAAATTTGACGACATATTTTGGAAAAGCCGCGAAAGGACTGGGCAGGTCTTTTGAGTCATCCCTTTTAAGCGAAACCCTAAAATACTGGCAAAGCAGTTGTAGTCACCCAACACCATCGTGCAAATGTCTTATTAGTAATCAATAAACACAACTTACTTTTTCCAAATTCTCCATACACTTCTTGTGAACAACAACTTTACAAGCTGAAAAAAGATGATCTTCTTTACTTTTAAATGAAAGATTTTTTTAAAAAATGAAAGTTGAAAGAGAGAGAAAAACATATATCATTTGTAAACTGTATTTCTGTTTAAAAGCTGACGTAGCACTTGATAAAACGTATGTGTTAAATAGAGAATTTAAGAATGTATTAAGACATATTCTGACTGAGTTTTTCGGTTTTCCGTGTAGAATATATACATTTTAAGACCAAACCGGGAGCAGTTGCGAAAAATGCAACTACACAGGCCTTCCGGCAGGAATTGAACCCACGACCTTGCGATTCCAGTGCAATGCTCTGATCACTGAGCCATGGAGGCCGTTACCAAGAGCTTGATCGCGAGTTCTGTATATAATAAGGTGGTAATGCCAGGAGAGAATTGGATATTATAAGTAGTATTGGGCATTTCACTCGATTACATAGCGTGTTCTAAGGTATCGGTTCTAAGATATCGGTTATGTCGGTTTTCGGATTCGGGTTTTTTTCGAAACCGCCTCACCCTAGTGGTATAAAACTGCCGACGTTTTTGGTAAGGGAAAACTGACGTTTCGAGCGGAGTTCTTCATCAAAGTAAAGTGTGGCACTTGATAAGTTGTCTACCGAATTCAGACTATGCTTCCCACAAGTCAAACTAAAATTTCCTTTTCTGATTCTTGATTTTTCCTTTTTTTGAATACATTTTCGAAAATTACCAAATTTCTCTCCCGCCTACCTTCCAAATTTTTGCCAAAACAACAGAATTTGTAGTATTCTTATGTGACAAGAATAAACACAACCGACTAAATTCTAGTCTTTTTCTAAATTCTAGTATAGACATAATGTACAGTGTATAGATCGTGCTAACACCGTACCTAAATAAACGATGATTGAATAAAATTTATTATCATCCATAATTCAATTTTGGCGCTAAAATAAATTTGGTTCGTTCAAAATTTTTCATGTATAAATCGGACAGCGTACTATCAGCGTGCCAGGACTGCACCAAATCACTAATTAGTTCGGTGCGCTAAGCACACTGTATAAACCAGACCTAAATTTTGAGGCATGAGGTTTTCGTACAGACCGAGCGACGAAGGAACAAGGTTTGTGCGATAAAGCCGCGGGCAAATACTTTCCAGTACAGACCGAGCAAACGAGGTTAAAAAGGAATTTATTATATGGCTCTGGTTCATTCTATTTTTAAGCTTCGAGCGTTGTTTTCGTCTTCGGAGTATGCTGTTTACCTTACCTGTTGACTTTTTCGTGTCACTTCTTGGCCTTCTTATTTACACCAATTCGGCTTTTATTTGACGTGTTTTTAGATAAACAGCTTTAAAGAAAACCAGCAGTGATGTTCCAACACATTTTATTGTTCAGAATATTTGAATAAAGATACCTATTTCTCTTTTCTTTGTATTCAAATCAACTCGGAAATTTTTCCGCCAAAACTTACAGGGACGAGAAAAAAGCGTATTGATCGGTCGGCAATGTCGTAAAATCCCGACCTCTCAGGTACCAATCAGCGTGCGTCGTTTTGCGTACGGACCGGAAATCAAACCCAGCCATATAATAAACAGGGTTATGGGAACAAAACGACATTCAGGGCTATGGGATGTCGGTAAGTTAAAGACGTTTACACAAGTTATGCATGGGAACCTATATATAAAGTCGCGTATTATTTCTTCCATTTACTGGTATGCATGAAGGGTACTATATACTTACTTTTGGGCCAACTAAAGATTGCGTTGCTCGTAGCTAAGACTTTTAACTGTGTCAACAGACAACTTAGCATAAAAGGTTTCAGACCATATTTTTTTGTTTTTAGTCTGTTGTTATCTGGAGGTTAAGAGACCTCACTACGGAAACAGACGCTGGCTTTGGACTACTTAATATTTATTTTACATTCATAGATACATGCATAAAAGAACTAGCAAAGTTCCGAGTGATTTAATGGCATATCGTCAAAAAATATTCGATTTCCTAATATGTATATATAAAACAAATCTCAATATCTCAAGACTTGAGAGACAATCTTCATATAGCTTCAGAAGTTCTTTCAAATAAAAAGGATTTTCTTTAGACTTGTTATTTCATTTCACATCCCTTTAAGTGTTTACGTATTCATTTCTAGACAGGTATGCGGTCAGTCACGTTTGCAATGACATATAGCGACTCTAGGATACTGGAGAGTATAAAAAAGCCGAGTGCTGCGTGGGTTGTGCTAAAGCAAAGTGAAAGGGCGGTAATAAAGTGCTGAGATTTTTAATAACGAAATACTGACGTTTCGAGCCCTTCACAGTAAGCTCAAGGGCTCCGCTCGAAACGTCAGTATTTCGTTACTAAGCATCTCGGCACTTTACCGCCCTTTCACTTTTCTTTTTCCTTTCACATTTCTAAAATTCGTTACTAATTCATGAGGAAAACATAATGAAATCACTTACCGAGATGTTGTTGTGAAATGTGGGAATAAACGTCCATAAATTAAGACAAGTTTTACCTCACATTTCTCTTTAAATACTGATTTGTTTGAGAAGCTATACCATACACTCGGAAGCCGTTTATTATCTGATTTAAAAACACCTCGAATGAGTTAAAAAACTCGCCTATCGTGTTTTCAAATCAGATAATAAACGGCTTTTCGTGTATGATATATTACATAA
Organism: Corallium rubrum; assembly: GCA_964035015.1. Taxonomy (NCBI): domain Eukaryota; kingdom Metazoa; phylum Cnidaria; class Anthozoa; order Scleralcyonacea; family Coralliidae; genus Corallium; species Corallium rubrum. The sequence goes on along the minus strand of OZ036012.1, from coordinate 10,158,094 downwards.
TGAACGTTGCTACTCCGAGTTTCACGCGTGAAATTTATGTGTGCATGTGCGTGTGTGTAGGAGCTTTGCCAGAGTTGAGCCAAAGTTCTGAAAATATCACAGCGCGTTGTAGAGACATTTTCTAAATATTTCCACACGTTTAGAAGATTTGAAATAATCATAGATAATGCAAGGGGAACTGGATACGAACCTTAAAACGATCATACGAAACAGGGAACGGTGTTTGCACAACTTGCTATGGTAATTATACACTTATAAGCAGCTAATGCACTAACGAGTGATCCCACATGGCCAGGATCAACCATTGCTGAAATTAAACAATAGTGTAATATCACTTAAGTCAGTAGTGTCTGACGTTAGAGGTGCATTAGCCCCTTATATAAGTGTATAATTACCATAGCAAGTTGTGCAGACATCGTTTCCGGTTTCGAAAACATCGTTTCCGGTTTCGAAAGTTTCCTAGCTATCCAGTTCCCCTTCCTTTATAATAGAGAGATAATAGTTCAGTGGTCAGAACGCTGATGTGTTGGTTCAAAGACCTTGGATTCGATTCTCGGTTGAGACACTCAGATTTTTCATAGTATTTATATTACTATTTACTCGGGCTACCTGTGGTAGGCCAAGTCCAGGTTTCGGCTCGGGTTTTTTTCCTTCTGTGTCACTCTTAGCCTACTCCGCAGGCATCTCTAATCAGAAAGAGCAGGCTCAAGTCAAGTGCGCATTTAACTTATTCCGCCGTCTCGATCAAGACAAACATAATAAGACTTTGCGAAACTGATGCGTACATGCCAAATGCTTTCTTTCTTTGCTTTCCTGATGTCTGATCAAGTCTTTCTCCTCTCGGATGTGTTTTGTGTTTTCACAGACATAGTTATTGGTCAGTAATGTCGCTGGCAAGTATCTTGATATTATATACGCTTACGATCTCACACGCCGTATACATGAAGCTGTGTTGATATTTAATACCCGAAGAGACTTGAAGCGTTCATATGTACTGTCTGATGATCAGAGTCTGATCAAGTCTTTCTCGTCTCGGATGTGTTTTGCGTGTTCACAGACATAGTTTGGTATTGGTCAGTAATGTCGCTAGCTGTGTTGATATTTAATACCCGAAGAGACTCGACATATGAACGCTGTGTACATGTGTGGAAATACGTTACAGGCAATCGTGTTTTGTGTATTGCAAATTGCGTTTTCTATCGGAGATTGGATTGTGTTTTGACTTTTGTCTGTGACCTGAATGTGTTTAGACGGCGGCTTTAGAATTAGCACTGCATGTGACAACCTGCGCGTGATTTTGCAGTAGCCCGAGTGAACGCCTGACCAGGCGTCTTGTTATATTTGAAATAATTATTTTTAAAAAAGAAAAAAACAAACACATTTTACTTTGGCTTTTAAAAACACTTCTTAAAGTATGAGAGATCTCAAATAGTTTTGATCATATAATAAACATGGTTTGGAAACCCGGGAAACTTCAAAGCGGTTAAAAGGTATTGACAATAAAAATTAAGTTTATCTCATTTGAAAGAACTCGTCGAATGGTATAAGGAGACCTTTTACAATTTTTCCATATTTGTTTTGGTTTTGTAAATATTTTGACTAAAGACAGGGTGCTGTCCGCCATCTTGGAATTATTTTGGATATGCAAAATTATGCATGTGACGACATAACCAGGGTAAAGTGAAATTTTTACCTTGCCAACCTTATGACATTATGAGCTAGAAACTCCATTTTTTGACCCACAACATTTAAAAAGCCTTCCGTGGAAATCTGGTCACCCACGGAGTAGTTCATCAGGTTTACCCTGCTTGTGACGTCACTAATCTCCTAGTTAATTAGACTTAGACCCAATATTACAAGAAGATGGCGGACAGCACGCTGTCTTTGGTCGAAATATTTCCGAAACCGAAACAAATACGGAAAAATTGTAAAAGGTCTTCTTATACCATTTGACCAGCTCTTTCAAATGAGACAAACTTATTTTTTATTGCCAATGTCCAGTGGGTTTCGCGCCAGACAAGAAAGAGTTAACAATCAAGCTACGATTCATGTTGAAAGGTACTTGAAGGTGTTAAATCCTTTGTTTTAGGGTTATTAATATTTAAACAGTACGGTTGAGTGATTGAACCCAAACGTTGCTATTGGATGATTGCTTCATTGTACAGAAAACACAATATGTTCAGTAACCGTGAAAGTGCACAAATTTCCATAAACCTGAACAAAAACATAAAACAATGACTTTTGTTGAGCTTCCAAACCATGTTTAGTCTCTATTAACTATGTTTTGATACTCGAGTGGGAATTAAAAAGAAATGTTCTCAGCTTACCTGCACATTTCTGTTTTGGACCATATTTCTAAAAAAAAAACAAAAAACAAAAACACAATTGTACTGTACTCAATAATGTAATGTGAAGAGGTGTAATTTTGATTCAGTATTCGATTTAGAGGTTTTCTCAGTAATAGATATAGGTTTGTTCGAATGAGGCAAAAACTGCGGCTGTTAAGAACTTTTAAAAAACTTTAAAAGGTCTTTATTATCTAAGCTTTCGTCGTCAACGACATCATCAGAGATAGAGATGTGTTGAGGCTAGGTGTTACATGTACAGTGTGAATAATTAGGTTAAAATATGCAAATGTACCGTTAAGAACAATAGAGGTTAAAATTAACAAAGAATATTAAATAATCGTTATTATGTTAAAAAAATAATTGCGCAAGAACATCACATTTGTTCCCAGAGTCACAGAATAAAGAACTAACTAGTCGTTTAGTATCATACAGTAACTCTGACAATGTGTTTTCGCGTTGCGTTCGCGCTTCCCAACAAACTTGCGAACTTCATAACGAAGTTCTGAACATTTTGGTGAAAAGTGACAAGTGAGATGCAAATGACTGTCGCTGTCTTTGTGAATATGTAATACTGTAGTTTTAAACAAAATCTTTTGTAAAAATGAGAGAACGGTCTTAAAAAATATGTTTTAAAATGTTCAAAATTTTGCTCAAATATGATGTCAGATCGCGGGAAATGCCATTTCAGAGACTCAAATTTCAAAAATTTTCAGGGGGAACATACCCCCGGACCATCCTAGAAATTGCCCACTCTTACTGCTCCCCCCTGACTAAAAAATCTGCCTACGGCCCTGTTTCCGAATATGGTATGCTTCTTTAAGCCTTAGGTTGACATTGTCATTATCTCTTGTTATGATGTTAACTTCAATGTTTTGGTATGTATTCTGGCAGGTAATTAGGTGTTTACACATAAAATTGACCTGATAGTAAAGGAGAGGAACTGTAATCACATACCATACATTCCTTTTCAGGAATACAGCATGAATGTCCTGAAGAGTCTGCATCCATCCAAATGTGAGCACCAAGTACAGCATTCTCCTAAAAAATTGTACAAAATTAAATTCTAATTCATTGCAGGTTTCACAACGTAACGTAAGGTCTCACAATGTAACGTAAAGTCTCATAATGTAACGTAAGGTCTCACAATGTAACGTAAGCTCTCACAATGTAACGTAAAGTCTTCCAATGTAACGTAAGGCCTCACAATGTAACGTAATGCCACGCAATGCAACGTAAGGTCTCACAATGTAATGTAAGATCTCACAATGTAACGTAAGATCTCACAACGTAACGTAAGGTCTTGCACCGTAACGTAAGGTCTCACAATGTCACAATGTAACGTAAGGTCTCACAGTGTAAGGTAAGGTCTCACAATGTAACGTAAGGTCTCACAATGTAACGTAAGGTCTCACAATGTCACAATGTAACGTAAGGTCTCACAGTGTAAGGTAAGGTCTCACAATGTAACGTAAGGTCTCACAATGTAACGTAAGGCCTCACAATGCAACGTAATGTCTCACAATGTAACGTAAGGTCTCACAACGTAACGTAAGGTCTCACAGTTTAAGGTAAGGTCTCACAATGTAACGTAATGTCACACAACGCAACGTAAGGTCTCACAACGTAACGTAAGGTTTCACAATGTAACGTAAGGTCTCACAATGCAACGTAAGGTCTCACAATGCAACGTAAGGTCTCACAATGGAACGTAAGGTATCATAATGTAACGTAAGGCCTCACAATGCAACGTATGTAACGTTAGGTCTCACAATGCAACGTAAGGTCTCACAATGTAACGTAAGGCCTCACAACGTAACGTAAGGTCTCACAATGTAACGTAAGGTCTCACAATGTAACGTAAGGTCTCACAATGCAACGTAAGGTCTTACAATGTAACGTAAGGTCTCACAATGTGACGTAATGTCTCACAACGCAACGTAAGGTCTCACAATGCAACGTAAGGTCTCACAATGCAACGTAAGGTCTTACAATATAACGTAAAGTCTCACAATGCAACGTAAGGTCTCACAATGTAACGTAAGGTCTCACAATGCAACGTAAGGTCTCACAATGTAACGTAAGGTATCATAATGTAACGTATACGGTCTCACAATGCAACGTAAGGTCTCACAATGCAACGTAAGGTCTCACAATGTAACGTAAGGTATCATAATGTAACGTATACGGTCTCACAATGCAACGTAAGGTCTCACAATGCAACGTAAGGTCTCACAATGGAACGTAAGGTATCATAATGTAACGTAAGGCCTCACAATGCAACGTATGTAACGTTAGGTCTCACAATGCAACGTAAGGTCTCACAATGTAACGTAAGGTCTCACAACGTAACGTAAGGTCTCACAATGTATCGTAAGGTCTCACAATGTAACGTAAGGTCTCACAATGTAACGTAAGGTCTCACAATGTGGCGTAATGTCTCACAACGCAACGTAAGGTCTCACAATATAACGTAAAGTCTCACAATGCAACGTAAGGTCTCACAATGTAACGTAAGGTCTCACAATGCAACGTAAGGTCTTACAATATAACGTAAAGTCTCACAATGCAACGTAAGGTCTCACAATGTAACGTAAAGTCTCATAATGCAACGTATATAATATGACGCCATCAATGGCGACCGGACGGGGTTTTTTTAGCTCCCGAAAGCTATGGATATACCTCTACTATTACGTACTATTTTATGGATTGTATCATGATATGAACTGTACTTCAACAAATATACCAAAACACGTACAGCTTTACGTAAGTAAAGATGTTTTAACGTACACTTTGAAAGTCTTAGTCATCGGTCGCGCTCGTCGATTAACGGCCAAAAACAGACCGTTAACAAATTCGTCAAAATTTGTTATTGGTTGCCGTTTATTTCTATACGCATCCTTATCATTTATCTTGATCAGTCTATCTGGTGATATTGAAACCAATCCTGGACCAGGAGTTACCGGCATTGCAACACCGAATGGACTAACAGTAAAATTAACGAAATCTAACGGCCAAGCTTTAAACTGTATTCATCTCAACGCCCGTAGCCTGAAGAGCGTTCACAAGCAACCCGACAAAGATACTTCAAATATCTCTTGCTTTCAGGAACTAATATACGCAGAGAATGTTGACATTGCATTTGTTACTGAAACTTGGCTTACGACTGACATCTATAATACGGAAATCCTACCAACTGCGGACTACACTATATTTCGAAAAGACAGAGAATCAACCCGTGGAGGAGGAGTACTACCAGGAGTAAAAACAAGCTCATTTAAATCAATAAGAAGAGTTTATATGTCAACGAGCCTTGAACTTGTATCGTGCGAAGTAACTACATTTTGCAATAGCAAGGTTCTTCTCTGTTCGTGTTATAGACCACCCAACGCCGACCAAACCTGGCTTGTTAAATTTAACGATTTTCTGGGAGAAGCAAAAGATGGATACGAGAATGTAATTATTTGTGGTGATTTTAACTACCCAAGTGTGAACTGGAAATGTATAGAAAAAACTACTGGGACAAACGAAATCAATTTTATCGAAACTCTTAACGACTTTTTTTTAACTCAACTGACGACAACACCAACCCGTGGCGTCAACGTGCTTGATCTCGTCATCACCAGCATGCCTGATCGCGTGGAGATCCGCGAAACAGTTTCACCTAGCGAGGCCGGCATATTCACAGATCACTCTATCATTCTGTTTGACAACCCAAAACATGTCAAAACAGGGCAATGTACATTTCAGCGATTTCCCACTAGAATATTTAATTAGATTCAAAAACCTGCAAGTGAAACAAGTCCACCTCTTCCTCCCGCTTTTCTGCTCTCCCGCCTTTCCACCCACCTGCAAAAACTAGTGCTAAGAGGCGGACTTGGGGCAAGTCTAATTTGAACACTGTACTTTACAAAAGAAATCAATAGCCAGTGTTTCTATAACATGATACAAATACAGATACTGTACTCAAGTGAGATTGAAAAATTCCCAATTACTTTGTCCAAACAAAAAAATTATTGTGTTTGAGAAAAATCTAGGGACAAGTTAAAAATAATTTTGCTGTGTAGTACAATTGATTCCACATTACTTTTCTACTAGGTGTTACTATACTAGCTATACTAGTGTATCTACTACAGTAGTGAGGTTAACGTGCCTTGTAGAGCAGTCACGACTGAATTCACCAGGTCATGAGACTGGGTAAGCGTACCTGGCACTGATGAGACAGCATGCAAAGTACAGTAGAACCGATGTTAGAAGGAGATGTCGACCGGTTTTCAGAGCGGAACATCACACCACTGGAACTGGCAGTGCTAATGGCAATGGAGCACTACAGTATCTCGGCTGTTGCACATTTGTCTTGACATCATCTGACAGTTGCAATGAAACAAGCAAGCAATCCACAGCTGAAAAGCTGTATAGGAATAACTTTTAAGCAATGCTAGCAACTAGCAAGCAAGAGTGACCAATGAGCAGCAATGTGCCAATGCTGTAGCGACATGCCTGCAAGCATGGGTGACACTCATGCAAGCCTTTCGACTTCTTAGAAACTTGGGACTCCCCAAGAACTACAGTATGAAGGAGAAAACCACTGGCTAACTACATCTGCAGTTAACTTTGCCTAAATAATTTTAACCAACATATAATTTTTCAACCTTGCTGATCATGCAATTCCGAACTTCTGAACAAATATCTGAACTTCCCAACAAACTTCACAACACAAAGTGAAAAAGTAATGTGATTCAATAATAAGATCAAATATCGACTTTAGTAAATTAGCTACAGTAGCTCTTGATAAAGAGAAAGTCATCTGTACACTGTATATCATAGCACAACCTAAACAAACTACATGTACATGTATACAACTTAATCGCACAAGTACACTAAAAATCTGTCTACGTTCTCAAATGTACAGCCTAACATAAATGCTAAAGCAACAGGCAATTTTCAGGGTGTTGCGCATGCATCATTTTCAAAAAAACTGGCAAACTCCACTCAAAGTAAATATACCATTTAAAATCAACAAAGTATAGATACAGTTTCTGGATGTTTAACACTGTTATTCTGCTGAACACTGTTGGCTCACTAGCAAGTCTGTTTGCCATTGCTTACTTTGTGGGGAGCCCACCAAGAGCCTGCCAATTCCTTTGCAAAATGATGCACGCGTGATACCCTGAAATTTGCCCATAGGAGTTTAACAAAATACACAAAATTGGGTCATTCCACAAAACATCCACACCTCCCCCATGGAGGAAATGTGAAGTTGACCCCCTCCCCCTTTCGGACATCCTAGTACATTTTCTATTATCAGAAGTAGATTTAACCCCCTCCCCTCCCTGGATGGCACAAATTTCCTCTGTGGGGGAGGTATGGATCTTTTCTGAAATGACCCATTAGAAAAAAACTTTGTGGAAGTCTTCGATGAAATACGTGTTTATATCAACAAAAAAAATCAAATTGCTGGACTGAATAACTCAGATCAGTAAGGGTATTTTTTGGCTTGGCCTGCTAAACAATAAAAAATTAAAATTCTCTCAAAACATTGTGTTGTGATTATAGTATATAAAATTGGCTGGCAATTTTCCATTATCTTAAATAAAATTTTGAGGAAGAAAAAATCCAATTTAAAACAGTTGGAATAAATGCTTAGGTTACCCGGGAAACAAAATAAGCATTTAATACAAACTGCATAGATTATATTTAAATATTAATAACTTAAAAAGCAGATGTCTTTTAATTAAGCGAGACTTTTGAGTACTTAATTTTAAAACTGTTGAGAAATGTTTGGCCCCATTTATCTCACAGTCAAGACAAGTGACTGGGGATTACAAAAAAGCATCTCAAAAGCCCTTGATAACGAGATTGAGATAATTGTTAATTATCTTACCGTCCAGTCAACACTATCGCATATGACTGACTTCAGAGTTGTTGTCTCATGTGGACGTTGTAGTTTCCTAACAAAGAATGACAAGAACAAAAAATTAGATATCACCATTTACATCCTTACAACAATTACCCTGTGATTTCCCAAGAAAAGATAGAACCATTTACCAATTACAGTTTTGCCCTTATGATATTCCCAGAACTTCAAATGATCAACCAAGAATTGATTCAAAACACAATCAATTTGACTTGTTAATATATTACATGCAGTGTTGCCCAATAACAAAAACTCCCCCTTGAACTTCTTGAAATTTTTTTTAAAAAAAATTAATTCATAGCTGGGTTAAAGTAACTGTGCATTTTAGAACACAAAGGTCTTCAATTATGTTCTTTTCAATATTCGCGAAATAATTGCTACATTTGTGTGAATGAAAAGCAATAAATATTTATAACCTCAAAATAAACATTGCCCCACTTTCGCTTGGATAGCAAAGCAGGCGTGGGTGTTAAGGGGTGACAAATTAAAGAACAGCGAGGCAACGAAACGACAAAACCAACTGGCGTTTCGTTGCAAGCAGAATAAAGCCAAAACGATTTTCGAAGCTTCCATTCGTAAAAAGTGCTTTGCATAGTTGCCCCAATTAATCGTAGCGGATGTTTATGGCGAATAACCACTTCCGCTGTTAACACGAGACTTTTTGATCTTTTCCTAATAGCATGTCGAAAAGTTAGTTCCCCTTTTCAAAATACTCCAAGGTTCACCCTCTTTAAGGAGAAGATTAAAACAAGACATTAACCTACCCTGTGGAACTTGATCTCTTTTCCCTTTCTTGGTCGTTCTTCTCCTCCTTTATACCGAAGGGTTCCGAGGCCGTGCGTAAGAGAGGAAACGGTAAGTCGCCCTCAAGGTTGTTCAAACTGCCACCGCTAGCCATTTGCTTTGATGCCAGATCATTTTAGTATTTCTTCTTCTGCTTCTCCAGTCCTCCTTCTATGCATTTTTGACGGCAAAATTCCCACAAACGTTCAAAGTGGTGTCGAAATAATCATTGAGCGATGTCCAACACAATCTACGACCGGCAGTCAAGATCACGAAATCGAACTGTCGAAGTACTCACGCGATCGCAGGAGCTCCTGGGAAGGACTGGGGGTCATCACAAAAATGCGCGGAATTAATGTCGCGACTGATTCTTCAGTTTCGACATTTTTTGCCATGTTGTTTGGTGGTGAAAGCTCTGTAAATAAATAAATAGGTAAATAAGTAAATAAATAAATAATAATTAAATCAATATATATATATATATATATATATATATATATATATATATATATATATATATATATATATATATATATATATATATATAACTACAGACGGTACCGTTTCGGCCTTTTGGTGAAGGAAAATTCGAGTGTAGAATATATACATTTTTTAAATGTATACCTCGCAGGTGAATAGCGCTTTTCATGCAATCTGATTGGTTCCTCTAGCTCGGGATATTCTGCACTATATCAACCTTGTCCCCAGGACATTTTGCCTCCACGTTGGGAGTCGGCGAAAATGGCCCTGGCATCGGCTGGTCGATTCTATGATCGGATTGGCCGGTTTAAAAACTTGATTAATTCAGATACAGTATAATTTATTCATCAAAATACGAATTGCAATAAATCCACTCTGCGAAGTTCATCCAAAGAATTGTAACGATAGCTTTGGTTAAAGTCAAGAACAACATTAGATATATGTTTCTTCCCGACATTTAAATGTATCCTGGATAATCGTGGGGAGTATCATGATGAATAATGCTAGCCAGTTGCATTTATGATAAAGGTTCACATGAGTGATTCGGCAGAGCGTTAAATGTTTCTTATTTATTATTCATGTATACCTATTATACAAAAACAAAACACAAAGACCGCATAAATTTTCTTGCCAAAACACCCCAAAATTCTGGGTGTCACGTGACCAGCCAATGCCAGGGCCATTTTCGCCGACCTCCCAACGTGGAGGCAAAATGCCCTGGGGACAAGGTTGGCACTATATATATATATATATATATATATATATATATATATATATATATATATATATATATATATACAGTATGTTTCAAATTATTATGCAAAGTGGCATTTTTCAAATATCTTTAAAAGTATTTCCTTTGAGCCGATCAAAGTTTCACAATTTGTTTATTACACTTTAACCAACATTACATATTGATTTCATTTAGATATGTTGACAAATAAAGCAGTCGTGATGTATTGTGCAAAAAAGGTGTTTTTATGATGTACCAAATTATTATGCATACAAACTATAAATTACATTCTAGTGACCAATAACACTATTTAAAAGGTGACTCAAACACACTGAAGTCTGAAGTCTACAACTTAATATTAACAGGTTTTAAACAAATGCAAGCTTGATACGCAACACACACATGTTCGTCCTCTACTTATTTATTCACATATGTTCCCTTGTTTGACAAGAGGTCTACCAGACGACCATCGACAGATTTGGTGAGATTTTGAATTTCATCTGCTCCGATACTCTCTGCTGCGTCACAGATACTCTTCCACAGATCATCCTTTGACATATATTGTTCACCACCACTGTAAATTTTCTTCTTCAATATGCTCCAAAGGTTTTCTATGGGGTTCAGATCCGGAGATGATGCTGGCCATATCATCAACTTTTCATCTTTGAAGCCAACATCTCGTAGGTATGCAATTGTGAAACGTGCAGCATGTGATGGTGCATTATCTTGCATGAAAATAATCTTCCTTCGAAATGCTACTCGTTGTTTGCGATACTATGGAATAAAGTTCCGCTTCAGGAAGTCTGCGTAGGTGGCAGCATTCATTTTCATACCTTCTGGCACTCTAAATGGACCAACCATCGCATTGCCTAATATACCAGCCCAGAACATAACACCCCCACCACCTTGTTGTCGTCTTAATCTCGTTAGTTTCTGGGCACCATAAGCCAACCATCCTCTGGACCAACCATCAGGGCCATCAAGGGTTGCTCTACACTCGACCGTGAAAAGAACCGTTTAGAAATCGGTCTTCATATAACGTTTAGCCCATTCAATCCGTTGAATCAGTTTTGTGTCGATTGGTTAAAGGTGGGCGAATGTTCGGCTTGACAGCTTTGGCAACCGATTTGAGAATGCGACATCGAGATGTTCTAGGTATTCCCTGGATTCCAGCGTCCTCAAAAATTTGTTTGCTCGTTGAAAGCGGATGCCTCGCTACTTCTCGTTTGATTGTGGATAGTTGCCGTCTTGATATTTTTCGACTCACACCTTTGTCGCTTCTTTACCTTGCCTTGTTGCTGTTGGCAATGAATCGCTTGACAGTTCTGTGGTCACGGCAAAGTTCTTTTGAAATTTCGATTGATTTTTTACCCTGAGCGAGACGTTGAACTATATTTCTCTTCTCCTCTTCTGTCAGATCTTTCTGCTTACCCATCTTTCGCCAATTTCTACCTCAACTAGTGCAATTTGCATAATAATTTGGTACATCATAAAAGCACCTTTTTTGCATAATACGTCACGACTGCTTTATTTGTCAACATATCTAAATGAAATCAATATGTAATGTTGGTTAAAGTGTAATAAACAAATTGTGAAACTTTGATCGGCTCAAAGCAAATACTTTTAAAGATATTTTAAAAATGCCACTTTGCATAATAATTTGAAACATACTATATATATATATATATATATATATATATATATATATATATATATATATATATAATAAATACTGTTCCTGTTTCCCATCCATACTATTAACATTCCTGTTTCCATCCCTATTGGGTTTTTGTTTTACATCCTGTTTTTTTGTATTCCACCTGTTTCTGTTTCCCATCCATAGTTTCCATACTGTGTTTTTGTATCTCATCCTGTTTCTGTTTTCCATTCCTATTTTATTTTTGTTTCGCTTCCTGTTCGTGTAGCCATCCTTACTATGTTTTTGTTTTCTATCCTGTTTTGGTCTCCCATCCTGTTTCAGTTTTCCTTCCATACTGTGTGTCCCATCCTGTTTCTGTTTTCCATCCATACTGTATTTTTGTATTCCATCCCATTCCTGTTTTCCATCCATATTGTGTTTTTGTATTCCATCCTGTTCCTGTTTTCCATCCATATTGTGTTTTTGTATTCCATCCCATTCCTGTTTTCCATCCATATTGTGTTTTTGTATTCCATTCTGTTTCAGTTTTCCTTCCATACTGTGTTTATGTTTCCCTTCCTGTTCATGTTTTCTATCTCTACTTTGTTCCTGTTTTCCTTCCTGTTCCTGTTTTTCACGCCTGTTGTGTTTTTGTTTCCTATTCTGTTTTTGTCTCACACTTCGAGTCGTTTTTGCATTCCGTCATATTTTTTGTATCCCATCCTTTTTTCCATCTTGTCCTTGTTCTTGTTCTTGGTCTTGGTCTTTGCCAGCGCCCATGTCCCATCGCGCGGCGGTGTTGTTCTTGTTCTTGGTCTTTGCCCACGGGCGTGTTTTTGTTCTTGTTCTCGTTCTCGTTCTCGTTTTCGTTTTCGTTGTCGGTCTGGGTCTTGGCCTTGGTTTTCGTACGTCTTGATCTTTGCCCACGAGCGTGTCCTTGTTCTTGGTCTTGATCTTATGGTCTTGTTCTGCTCTTTGTCTTCATCTCGGTCTTGTTCTTGGTCTTGGTCTTCTTTCTGGTGTTGGTCGTATTCTCGTTCTTATTCTTGACTCGTGACTCGTGACTCGTGACTCGTGACTCGTGACTCTTCACTCTTCACTCTTCACTCTTCACTCTTCACTCTTCACTCTTCACTCTTCACTCTTCACTCTTCACTCTTCACTCTTCACTCTTCACTCTTCACTCTTCACTCTTCACTCTTCACTCTTCACTCTTCACTCTTCACTCTTCACTCTTCACTCTTCACTCTTCACTCTTCACTCTTCACTCTTCACTCTTCACTCTTCACTCTTCACTCTTCACTCTTCACTCTTCACTCTTCACTCTTCACTCTTCACTCTTCACTCTTCACTCTTCACTCTTCACTCTTCACTCTTCACTCTTCACTCTTCACTCTTCACTCTTCACTCTTCACTCTTCACTCTTCACTCTTCACTCTTCACTCTTCAATTTAAACTCTTCACTCTTCACTCTTCACTCTTCACTCTTCACTCTTCACTCTTCACTCTTCACTCTTCACTCTTCACTCTTCACTCTTCACTCTTCACTCTTCACTCTTCACTCTTCACTCTTCACTCTTCACTCTTCACTCTTCACTCTTCACTCTTCACTCTTCACTCTTCACTCTTCACTCTTCACTCTTCACTCTTCACTCTTCACTCTTCACTCTTCACTCTTCACTCTTCACTCTTCACTCTTCACTCTTCACTCTTCACTCTTCACTCTTCACTCTTCACTCTTCACTCTTCACTCTTCACTCTTCACTCTTCACTCTTCACTCTTCACTCTTCACTCTTCACTCTTCACTCTTCACTCTTCACTCTTCACTCTTCACTCTTCACTCGGAGTTGGTCTTGGTCTTGGTCTTGGTCTTGGTCTTGGTCTTGGTCTTGGTCTTGGTCTTGGTCTTGGTCTTGGTCTTGGTCTTGGTCTTGGTCTTGGTCTTGGTCTTGGTCTTGGTCTTGGTCTTGGTCTTGGTCTTGGTCTTGGTCTTGGTCTTGGTCTTGGTCTTGGTCTTGGTCTTGGTCTTGGTCTTGGTCTTGGTCTTGGTCTTGGTCTTGGTCTTGGTCTTGGTCTTGGTCTTGGTCTTGGTCTTGGTCTTGGTCTTGGTCTTGGTCTTGGTCTTGGTCTTGGTCTTGGTCTTGGTCTTGGTCTTGGTCTTGGTCTTGGTCTTGGTCTTGGTCTTGGTCTTGGTCTTGGTCTTGGTCTTGGTCTTGGTCTTGGTCTTGGTCTTGGTCTTGGTCTTGGTCTTGGTCTTGGTCTTGGTCTTGGTCTTGGTCTTGGTCTTGGTCTTGGTCTTGGTCTTGGTCTTGGTCTTGGTCTTGGTCTTGGTCTTGGTCTTGGTCTTGGTCTTGGTCTTGGTCTTGGTCTTGGTCTTGGTCTTGGTCTTGGTCTTGGTCTTGGTCTTGGTCTTGGTCTTGGTCTTGGTCTTGGTCTTGGTCTTGGTCTTGGTCTTGGTCTTGGTCTTGGTCTTGGTCTTGGTCTTGGTCTTGGTCTTGGTCTTGGTCTTGGTCTTGGTCTTGGTCTTGGTCTTGGTCTTGGTCTTGGTCTTGGTCTTGGTCTTGGTCTTGGTCTTGGTCTTGGTCTTGGTCTTGGTCTTGGTCTTGGTCTTGGTCTTGGTCTTGGTCTTGGTCTTGGTCTTGGTCTTGGTCTTGGTCTTGGTCTTGGTCTTGGTCTTGGTCTTGGTCTTGGTCTTGGTCTTGGTCTTGGTCTTGGTCTTGGTCTTGGTCTTGGTCTTGGTCTTGGTCTTGGTCTTGGTCTTGGTCTTGGTCTTGGTCTTGGTCTTGGTCTTGGTCTTGGTCTTGGTCTTGGTCTTGGTCTTGGTCTTGGTCTTGGTCTTGGTCTTGGTCTTGGTCTTGGTCTTGGTCTTGGTCTTGGTCTTGGTCTTGGTCTTGGTCTTGGTCTTGGTCTTGGTCTTGGTCTTGGTCTTGGTCTTGGTCTTGGTCTTGGTCTTGGTCTTGGTCTTGGTCTTGGTCTTGGTCTTGGTCTTGGTCTTGGTCTTGGTCTTGGTCTTGGTCTTGGTCTTGGTCTTGGTCTTGGTCTTGGTCTTGGTCTTGGTCTTGGTCTTGGTCTTGGTCTTGGTCTTGGTCTTGGTCTTGGTCTTGGTCTTGGTCTTGGTCTTGGTCTTGGTCTTGGTCTTGGTCTTGGTCTTGGTCTTGGTCTTGGTCTTGGTCTTGGTCTTGGTCTTGGTCTTGGTCTTGGTCTTGGTCTTGGTCTTGGTCTTGGTCTTGGTCTTGGTCTTGGTCTTGGTCTTGGTCTTGGTCTTGGTCTTGGTCTTGGTCTTGGTCTTGGTCTTGGTCTTGGTCTTGGT
Organism: Corallium rubrum; assembly: GCA_964035015.1. NCBI lineage: Eukaryota > Metazoa > Cnidaria > Anthozoa > Scleralcyonacea > Coralliidae > Corallium > Corallium rubrum. The sequence goes on along the minus strand of OZ036012.1, from coordinate 10,142,886 downwards.
CTTGGTCTTGGTCTTGGTCTTGGTCTTGGTCTTGGTCTTGGTCTTGGTCTTGGTCTTGGTCTTGGTCTTGGTCTTGGTCTTGGTCTTGGTCTTGGTCTTGGTCTTGGTCTTGGTCTTGGTCTTGGTCTTGGTCTTGGTCTTGGTCTTGGTCTTGGTCTTGGTCTTGGTCTTGGTCTTGGTCTTGGTCTTGGTCTTGGTCTTGGTCTTGGTCTTGGTCTTGGTCTTGGTCTTGGTCTTGGTCTTGGTCTTGGTCTTGGTCTTGGTCTTGGTCTTGGTCTTGGTCTTGGTCTTGGTCTTGGTCTTGGTCTTGGTCTTGGTCTTGGTCTTGGTCTTGGTCTTGGTCTTGGTCTTGGTCTTGGTCTTGGTCTTGGTCTTGGTCTTGGTCTTGGTCTTGGTCTTGGTCTTGGTCTTGGTCTTGGTCTTGGTCTTGGTCTTGGTCTTGGTCTTGGTCTTGGTCTTGGTCTTGGTCTTGGTCTTGGTCTTGGTCTTGGTCTTGGTCTTGGTCTTGGTCTTGGTCTTGGTCTTGGTCTTGGTCTTGGTCTTGGTCTTGGTCTTGGTCTTGGTCTTGGTCTTGGTCTTGGTCTTGGTCTTGGTCTTGGTCTTGGTCTTGGTCTTGGTCTTGGTCTTGGTCTTGGTCTTGGTCTTGGTCTTGGTCTTGGTCTTGGTCTTGGTCTTGGTCTTGGTCTTGGTCTTGGTCTTGGTCTTGGTCTTGGTCTTGGTCTTGGTCTTGGTCTTGGTCTTGGTCTTGGTCTTGGTCTTGGTCTTGGTCTTGGTCTTGGTCTTGGTCTTGGTCTTGGTCTTGGTCTTGGTCTTGGTCTTGGTCTTGGTCTTGGTCTTGGTCTTGGTCTTGGTCTTGGTCTTGGTCTTGGTCTTGGTCTTGGTCTTGGTCTTGGTCTTGGTCTTGGTCTTGGTCTTGGTCTTGGTCTTGGTCTTGGTCTTGATCTTGAACTTGAACTTGATCTTGAACTTGATCTTGGTCTTGAACTTGAACTTAAACTTGATCTTGAACTTGATCTTGATCTTGATCTTGAACTTGGTCTTGGCCTTGAACATAAATATAACTTGAATTACTAATTATTCCGCTCCAAATATTATGGGACACGAACGTCTACCAAGCGTCGAACTGTTTAATTTGTTCTGTTATTGTGTTGTTTTATTGTCCGTGGCTGCGTAATAGAAACTGAATATACAGATTGACCACCTCACCACACTAACTACATGGTCTACAAGAAGATCTGCAGCTGATAGATATTTGGTGGCATACCAGAACATTTTTACGGGATGAAGAAGAGCATACAATAATTTGCACATCAGTAGGACACTAGCTAGCATAGGATAAAATGAGAACAGGAACTATACAGGACAGTAAGAAGCTTTCTGTATCATAAAACTAGGACATGCATACCCAGATATAGATAATTATGTAAACAGGAAAATAAAAAATTATTTTTTTAAGAAATAACCCAACTATTTAACTGAAGGTCGCGTTTTTGAATCCCATGCAGCCGAGCCAAGTAAGGGGCTGTTTATATGGAAGGCGGGACGGGACTGTAGAATTTGGTAAAGCGAGTGATTTATGTATTATTAGTATTTGCATGTTCAAGCCTGGTTCTCACTTGTCGCAAGAATCGCAGCAATGTTATGCTGGCCGATGTCATTGAGTGCTGCCAGTCTAGACTGCGTGATTTGCATATATACAGCAGTCAATACACAATACAACATTATTCTATTGTTCTATTGTGTCTTCACTGCTGTATATATGCAAATCACACAGTCTAGACTGATAGCACTCTATGCCATCGGCCACGATAACATTGCTGCGATTCTTACGACAAGTGTGAACTAGGCTTCAGATTAACTCTTCTTGTATAAATATGGAGCGTCAAAATAAATTGATATACACATGTTATTACATGACGACACCATTTGGCGACGAAGATGGGATAAAAGATCCAATAGCCAAGCAGCTTCTGGATACATACAAAGATGTTTTTACGGGTCTGGGGAAGCACAACAAAATCAAAGCAAAGTTGATGGTAGATGAGACAATCACTCCGGTGGTGCAGAAACAGCGAAGAATTCCATACATCGTGGAAACAGTAAAAGGAACAATGATTACCGCAAGTAGAGTTACAGACCAAAGACAGATTACCCGAAACAGTTCTCGCTACAAGTGTGTGAGATATGCGTCACCAGGGAATCAAATACCTGAAACCCAAAGTCGAAGATCAAGACGCTTGGAATTTTGAGGTTGATCAGGAAGATAGCAAAGTACCTGTTACTGAACATGAGAACAATATTGGTTCCAGTCAGATTCAAACAACAGTTGAACCACCCATAGTTCGGGGGGGGGGGGGGGTGCAAAATGATGACGTCACCGTTAATGACGTCACCGGTATATGACGTCATAATTGTTGGTACTTCATGTTAATTCTACATAATAGTTTTTATATAGATAATTGTGATTTTAAAATATATATGTTGGTTTCGGGTGCATTAATTAACCTTAACCCTCAGACATGCGTAAAGTTAACCCAAATTGTTGTGTGGACCTAACACATAGTAGAAATTTGCACCAAATGTAGTTAAGTATGTGACGGATACTATTGTATTATGCTGTAAATAAGAAATAAAATATTGTTGCAGATATACTCATCAGTTTAAAATCACAGTACCTTCGCGCCACGGTTTAAGGCGGTCTTTGGTTTTGGCCAAAAAGCTCTCAATTTATCATATTTACCCTTCTCAATGTTTGTTCTAAAAAAGTGTGTTCGCATTTTTTTATTAATGTAGTGGTTTAGCAGCTAGGATATTTTAGTTCTCGACCTATGTTGTAGCACAAGCAATTGACAAATAAAAGCTTGTAACTCAGATAATTAAGCATGTAACTCATTAAAAACTCTAAGAATGCACATTATAAGAAACTCTTAACCGATAATATCACTAATCCACGTCAATTGTGGAGTATCTTTAAAAATCTTATGCCGTCTAATGCCAGGCCATCACCTACTGCTTTGGTTATTGATGGTAAAACTATAGATAATCCTAAAGAAATTGCGAACCTTTTCAATTCATATTATATAGCAGTAAATCTTTTCTCATCATCAGCACAATCAAATCTAAATTATCATGATATACAAGGTAAAGCGGATGAGGCCAAGCTTTCAATTCCACATATGACTCTTGATAATGTTCATAATCATCTTAATAAACTTGATATAACCAAAGCAACTGGTCTTGATGGTTTGATGGTATTGCTGCATACTTTATAAAAATTTGTAAAACATCCATAGCCCCTGTTCTACTGCGTTTATGTAATTTAAGTATTAAAACTGAAATCTATCCCGATATGTGGAAGAAAGCTAAACTTATACCTGTGTATAAAAGCGATAACCAATTGGAAAGAGCCAATTATAGGCCTCTTTCTATTTTAGCCATTGTTTCAAAAATCCTTGAGCGACACGTGTCTGTTTCATATACGTATTATCTTACAACAAACAATATTCTATCTGTTCACCAACATGGTTTTAGGGCTTATCATTCTTGTGAAACATCGTTAATTACAATTTTTGAATCTCTTTTAACGACCATCGAGCAAGGCGAAATGAATGGAATGCTCTTAATTGAATTCTCTAAAGCTTTCGATCTAGTTGATCACACAATTCTTCTACAGAAATTAGCTAATTACGGCATTTCCTTAGCAGCCCTGAATTGGTTTAGATCATATCTAAGTGAACGCACCCAACAGGTGCAAATAAAAGGTTTTCTATCAGAGCCTAAGCAAATCATTGCCGGTGTACCTCAAGGTTCCATTCTTGGACCTCTTTTATTTCTTGTATTTATAAATGATTTGCCACTAAGTTTAGGGATATGTAGTCCATTTCTATTTGCTGACGACCCTACCCTTCTTACTCATGGGTATAATGAAAGTACCACTAGTAATAATCTAGAATTAGAGTTAAATCATGTTTCTCAATGGGCAAATTATAATAATATGATTCTAAATTCCAAGAAAACGAAATCGATTAAAATATATTCAAAGCATAAATTTCAAGCTACTTCTTCCCTTATGGTACAACATAATAACATGGTTATTGAGGAGGTAAAGACGGTAAAGACGGCAAAACTTCTTGGTATTACATTTGACTGTAATTTAAAATGGGATTGTCAAATCAATTTAATTTATAATACGATTAACTCGAGACTTTATTTGTTTAAAAGAATCCGACCAAGCCTTCCTCTTAGCTTTCGCATCCAATTCTACTATTCTTTAATTTATCCTCACTTGTTATACTGTTGTACCATATGGGGTAATGCAAGAAATGAGTTACTCAATGATTTATAATTACTACTACAAAAAAGAGCAGCCAGGCTAATACTTGAACAGGATACTAGAGCTCATTCCATTGAATTATTTCGCCAACTTGAATGGATTCCAATTCATAACATCATTAAAATGAGGAAAATCCTGCTAACGTTTAACACCTTGAAAACATCACTACCTAGTGATATAAGAAATATGTTTATCTTCTGCTGCGAGACATCCAGTGTCAACACACGATCATCCCTAACAGATCTGAAAATTTCTGCTATTAAAACTGAGTTTGCTAAGTCTAAATTTTCATACAGTGGAGCAAGTCTTTTCAACTCATTGCCTGATGATCTGAAGGATATTGCTAATCACACTGTTATTTCATATAAGAAAAAAATTTAAAAATTCTTTATTACCTTAAATCACAAAGTTGATCATGTTAGTAAATTTAGCTGCAATGTTTGTAAGCATATTGTTCTTTGTCGCTGTATCACCTACCAATCCTAATTTTGGTTGGTGATGCGGCGACAAATAGCTACATGTCTGTAGAGGGCCATTAGGTAGAATACCGTTGAAAAACTGTAATAATGTAGAAAATACCCTCTCAAAATAAAGTTTTAATATTAATATTAATAATAATAGTAATTTTTACTTAAATAAAACGCGCGAACACACTTTTTAGAACAAACATTAAGAAGTGTAAATATGATAAACTGAGTGCTTTTTGGTAAAACCAAAGACCGCCTTAAACCGCGGCGTGATTTCAAACTGATGAGTATATCTGCAACAATATTTTATTTCTTATTTACTGTATAATACGATAGTGTCCGTCACATAGTTAAGCCTGGTCTCCATACTTGTAATTGTTGTAATTCAGTCGCCGACTGTCGCGGAAACGCGAGTTGTAATTGTTGTAATGCAATCGGCGATCGATCGCCGACTGTTGTAGAAGTTGACCGAGTTCAACTTCTACAACAATTACAACAGTCGCCGATGCAACAACAGTTAATGGAAATATCAATCGCCGACAGTCAGCGACTTTTCGCTAGGCGGCAACCTAAAAGACCAAATTCATTACAAAAACCGGTCAAATTCTTTCAAAAAAATCTCGATTCTGTTAAAGAGGTCTACCAAATGACTAAGTGGAAGACTTGAGCGGCCAAAGTCTGAACCCAACGTTCGCAAATGTCCTTACTGAACCGTTCACGAAACATGAGACTCAAAGCGGAAAAATTACTGCACTTGTAATACTGCATGCTATAGTGTTATATATCCTGTAAGAGTGATTACAAACGAACGTTTAGTCCTCCAATTTGTTTTTGAATACCATATTTAACTCATTTAAGCATTTTAAAAACTGAGAAGTCCTGAGTTCGAGCGAATCGTCAATTTGAATTACAACAATTACAACTATATGGAAACACGACTGTTGTGAAATATCGCAAGCAATCGCCGATCAATCGTCGACTGAATTACAACAGTTACAACTGCAAATTTGAGACAAATCGGAAAAAATTTAGCGAGCGGTGACAAATTTCTTGAAATGGCTTCCTAAGGTATCCTGTAACCTTAATCATTGCACAGCTTTGAAGTCTGCAGTTCAGAATTTCAACATAAGAGACGGTTTTGACTGAACATATTAAAGCTTTATAAGTCAAGAGTCAACGGTAGATAAAGTAACCGTCTATTCTTCGCAGATCAGCTAGTGAGGTTGTTGTCAGTTTTTTTCAACAACTGCTACCACCAAACGGAAAGATTGTTCACTCTTGCCCCCTAAGGAGAAGAAATGAAGAGGATAATAAAACCGTTTATTGTATTATTTTAATAATACAATTTGTTTTTTCCACCGCAATAGAACAATTGAACAAAGGTAGAAATAGTGTGAAAACGCCGAAATATGAAGGGGTTGCTATATTTCAATTTTGAAACAAATAAATTATTTTCTAATACAAACGAGAATTTCTAGTAACACCAACGTTTATCGCTATAAACGCGTGCTGTCATGGCTTAAGAATGTGAATCATTTCAAACAGGCGCGCACGGATTCCGATTTCAGCGCTTAATTCTGCTCACGCTGCTAGCAATTTTCCTTCAACAATCACGCCATCATTCGACGTCAGCTCAAAGTCAACGCGCATTAGCGATAATTGCGCCATTCAAGTAGCGGGAAAATGTTCGGCGAGTTAGAGAATCAATAAGCGCAAAAACAAACCGCAACGATTAGCGCCAGAGGAAACGAAACGAAAAAGACAGCTGACTAGCTGTTGTCCAAGCAACAAGCTCAAATCTTAAACTTTCCCCTCATATTTGCGCTAATTACAATACAATTCAAGCGCAAAGATGTTTAACCTTGTTCGCAATGGGCGACCGCATGCGCGCACTTCTTCGATTTCCGCCCGATGATTTGCGTCGACCAAAAGTAACCAACCTGTTTAGCTTTTGCGCGAAGTGGCGACGCGAAAACGCGCTCGACTATAGTTTAGCTGTTAGCATAAAAACGCTCTAATCAGGCTGGTGTTTTCTGTGTAAACAACGCGTCCTGCTATTTGGTTTGCGCTAATTTTGTAAACATAATCGTTTCAATAAACGCGCTAGCGATGAAGTCCTCCAACTGTGCACAGGGCCGCGTTTTTGCCAATCATAGGCGCTACGGTCGGTTTCTATTAACTCCCAGCCTGTCCTTATTATCATTTGGGCATATGATCGGCTCATTAAACCGCTTGTTCGCCTCTGTTACACGCTGCTTTCTTAATCGCGCGTGAATTCAGCTCCCAGATTATCCTTTTAACGTCGTTCAAGGCTACAAGAATAGCAAGCGAGAAATTTTTTGTTTTCACCACGGAGACTGTGACTGTTTTTTCCTGTTGAGGCTTCTCCAATAATTCTTCCACTTCAGTCTTGAGGCGTTTTTCAAGGATCAGGATTTAAGCCATTTGAACGGGATACTGATTACTGTCTGAGGTCAGAGTTATAGTTTGAAGTCTTTGCTCTTCACACCTTACACTCGACCGACAACTATTTCGAGCCGTTGATGAGTAGTATTTTCCAAACGTTTAATCGTCATATCGTTGTTGGCAGCTCCACGAAGCCTGTATATCATCGTGAGTTCGACAGCAGACAAAGCGTTTTGATTTTCAGAAGAACAAATTATCGTGACCCGAGAAATAAGAGTCGAATTTTGTTCCCATTTTTTTAAGAAACTGCGACCTCGGCGCGACTTCACACAAGAAAGAAACGAGACTTGAGGTTCTAAATACGAGTTGTTGGATTGTAGCGTTTGTTTACATCTCTCAAAAGAATGTGGTACAATGACTACGGCCCGTGGTCTTACGTGGGCCATCCTGGGCACACAAGTCCTTATGCAGCTCAGGAGTACGAGGATTTACACGTAAAGCGACCGATGAACTCCTTCATGGTTTGGGCCAAAGTGATGCGACGGAAGTTCGCCGAAGAGAACCCGAAGCTGCACAATGCAGAGATCAGTAAAATGCTGGGCAAGGCGTGGAACGAACTGACGACGAAAGACAAACGACCTTTCGTCGAGAAAGCCGAACGTCTTCGAGTGCGACACATGAAGGAACACCCGAACTACCGATACACACCGAGAAAGAAAAAACCTGAGAAACGACCGTGTACTGGACTACCGAATCCGTACGCCGGTTTTCGATCACCTTACTTAAATCCAGTGCCTAATGTGTCGGTTGTGCCGCAGACTAATCGTTTCAATTTCCCCGACCCGAATCAGAATGTCTATCTGGACACAAGGTATATGTACAGTTCCCCTGGTCCTGTCCCACCTTTGAGTCATCCCCCTTCGACTTCGCCTAGTCCTACCGTTCTGCATCACACAAACCACGAGAAATGCTACGATGGGGTCAACGGTGAAGCAGAGATAAGCAGCGTTTATCTTTCCCCACGGGACTACGATAGGAAAGAGGATGAGGAAATCGAATGCGAGTCTTGCTCGTGTAGTGGAACGATATACGAAAGATACGATGGTGCCACAGAGAGGAAGACTTACGTTAATCTCTCTAGTCCTGGCTACGGGGCCCAAGTTAACGAACCGGCCAAGAATGGCTATGATGATACTCAAGCTAATCCCCACTTACTAATGACACCAACAAGCCTGGGAGAAAGATACAACAGGCTGTCACCGCAGCATCGAGGCCAGTTCATGACGAGTAATTCGGGAGGAGAGAATCTAACAAGTCAAGTAGTCAGCGTGATCGCGTGCCAACCAACAGCGAACAACTATCAGAGAAATGTTCACTCGAATGCAAGCTCTCGCGGAGGAGTTAAACGTAACGGGGAGGCCACGGGATTGTTCGACCCACTCACGGCGCTTCTTTACGATGATTTAGACAGAGATGAGTTTGAAATGTACTTGAACTGAAACGTGCACCTGATTCCAGCTCGCACTGTTCAGTGGTTATATGTTTATGTCAACAGATACTTGAAAGGTGTCAAAACCATTTTTATTGCGATCGAGTGGCTGATAACACTTGAGCAGAGGGCGCGATCCGACAATGATGGAAACCAATAAAAGTAAAGTGCTAGCTGCGTAGGCCGTGTGTTTCATGAAGGTATAGAAAACATTATATGTATTACATATGGTATAAACGAGATTATAAATAACGACATATTGACGTTTCAACCCTAAGGCCTGTGACAAACGTCGTATTTTTCATGCGCCGTATAAAATACCTATTATATAGTCGACCCAAATTCTGAAATTGTTCCTGTTGAGTTATACGGCGTATTTTCATCCGGTCGTGTTTAATAAGTTCATGAAAAATACGCCGTCTGTAACTATTAAATACGGCAATTTCATTAAGTTCGACAGTGCCAATTAAATACGACGAGCCCAGTCGTATAATACGACTAAAGTACGGCGTTGGTGCAGACGGCGTATATTCATGCGCCGAATAAAATGCATACATTAATTATTTACAATATGATAATAGATTTTCTATCCACAATTCATGTTTCTAACATCGTTTCCAGACCTACGACTCGGGAACTGTAATTTATTCGACTTAATTCTCATATTTTATACGGCGCATGAAAAATACGCAGTTTGTCACAGGCCTTCGCCCTTCATGGTTTACTCTGATACAAGTCATAACATATAGTCTATATGCATCGTAACGCACTGCCTATACAGCACTCTACTTTTATATTACTCTGATGAAGAACTTTGACTAGAAACGTCAGTACAGTTCACCACCTTCAAGATTTTCTATACATCGTAACACACTACATGCCTACACAACACTCTACTTTTGTATTACTCATTTACTCTAATAAAAGTCTCAGGCTTGAAACATTAGTATTTTGTTCTCTAAGACAGTTCGCCACCTCTATAAATTGAAATACAATGCCTACGTCATAGCACTAGAATTAACGTCAGTATTTCGTTCTCTAAAATCTCAGCAGTTTACCATCTTTAAGATTTTCTATACATCGTAACGCACTGCCTACATAGCACTCTACCTTTATATTGCTCTGTGTCTGATCATAAAGGACTTTAGTTAGAAACGTGCGCCGGTGTTCTGTTATCGGTAAAATCTAAACAGTTCGCCACCTTTAAGTTAGCTTTTCTGTATAAACGAGACACTTAGATGGTACAAATTTCCTCAATGGAACGCTGGCCGCGATCCTCTGTAAAGCGTAATTATGAAAAAGGTAGGAAAGCTAGTCTCCCGTCAAGGCATTTAGACAGAAAGCCGTAGTTTACTCTAACTACAAGGCCATGGGTCGAAGCCAGATGCCGCCAGGCGTTGACACTTGGGAATCCGAAGAGCGGAAAGGCTCATGCCAAGTTGAAGTCGAAAAGCCGGACATTTTCCAACTATTTGCACTATTCGCACTGGTTAAGCGGCTTTTGATGACAAGAGTCTGGAGTAGAGAAATTAGATTAGAAGTCTCGAGTGTATATATAATATGTACATAAATTAAACCATAGTTACTAGAATGAAACCGATTAAATATCTGTACATCTTTCACACCTCTGCCTATCTCAATTTGTCACGCATGCGTGCAGCTTATATTTAGACTGCGTTCACATGAGTCCGGTGTAGAAGATAAACGGTAAAATGTGGTTACGTTCACACGAATCCGTCATAATTTAACGACGCTTTGAAGGTGTTCACACGACTCCGGCCGGAACCTTCTGGTGTACATCCAGTAGTTCAATGCTGTGCACTGTTTAAATAGCCATATCTCGTCAAAAGTAAATGGAAACGAGGAGCAATTCAAATAATATTATCGCCAATAGTATATAGTGCATTCTAGGTTTACAATTTTAGTCTTTCTGTTAGGAACTCACCTTATAATAATAATCTTTATTTCCATCACACCATTATTGGTACATAGGATACTAATACAAATGTTAATACAAAAAAAAGTTATTCACCTAATAAACTAATTACCTACAGTAGAGTCATTGAAAATCTTGGTTAAACTATATACATACATATTTGGCTGTACATTCTGTTATGCATTCATCATGCATAGCCATACAATAATGAAATAGATCGTTTTTACTCAACAATTTAAAGATACTATTAATATTTGATATCTCGTTTATGAAATTTTCTCGAAGATTTACTAATTTATCATTATTACAATTTGAGAAATAATGATATTCGTCACCTACATCCTTTGACTTACAAATGGACATAATCGTAAATTGTATGCGATATTTGTATATCGCCCAACTTCACTTGGAAACTTATGTGTGGATACCCTAAACCTTGTAACCGCTTGACGATGCTTTACATTTTTGACTCGAGATAAATAACTTTCAAATTCCAAATGTGGTTTCATCAGTCTTCTTGTTGTAATAATGTTATAATTGTTCAAACAGCAGCACAAGTTCTTAGCAGAAGCTTTCCGAAGTCGAGAAGACAAATAATGTTTTTCATCGCTGAAAAATGCACCAGCCGTTTGGTTAGGAGCTGAAAGTTTATGAACTGGGACCACTGGGTATAAGAGCGAAAAAGTGCCGGATCTTGTGTTCACACTACACCGCCAAGGGTTCCGTTTTCACTCTCGCTCCGTCCAGAAATCGTTTTCAAAACGCTCCGGTCAGCTAGAGCGCCGTTTTCACACAATTTCGATCCGGTGCCCGTGCCAGCCGTGTGAATGCAACAGCGTTTTGTGACTTTTTACTTTTTAGCGCCGTTTTCAACTCGCTCCGGACTCGTGTGAACGGAGTCTTAAACTCCCGTTCTCATGCGCATGCGGGGGTCGATTTTTCCTTTTGGCGAGGTTTCGCCTAACATTTCCTCAAATATGTTTTTTCCAGAAAGCTAGGGGGAAACAATATTTCTGATCAGGGTTTTTGTTGTCGTTAGAGTATTGGAAAAAAATAAATTAAAGTGACGACATATTTTGGAAAAACCGTTAATTAGGACTGGACGGACTTTTGAGTCAAATTGCATATTGAGAAATATTGAAAAAAATAGAATGTTTTATTCTATTAAAACTGCGTTGTTCAGGATTTATCGGGCAGACATGTACAAGCTAGAGATGCCCCAACAATGTCAGAGTTAAATGATACAAGAGTGAAAAAGCTGTTAACGCAAATTATGTAAAATAGCTTTCAGACACATTGCGCGCCAATAGCTCTCGATATCTTCTTCTGCATAATTTGAGTTTGAAACGTTTGGAACATCTTTTGTACATATCTTCTCGTGCAAAGAACCTTAACACGTTACACACAGTCCACTGAAACTGAAGAAGATAGTTTAAAGTGCCCGGAAACGGGCTTAAGTTTGTCTTATCTGAAAGAACACTTAAAATGATAGCGTAACATTTTTTGCAGTTTTTCGTTTCCTTGCGTCGTTCTTGATATTTTTCCGTTTGTTTGATGTAAATAGAGAGTTTAAGCATACAGGCGTTTTAGAGCCACGGACGGCGATTGAATTCAATAGCATTTTTCATTCAAAACAATGATAATGAGCAATTTAAAATCTCAAGAGCAAAGAGAACGCCGTCGTCGTTCTACACAAGACGTCATTGAGAGCATTTTCACGTTCTTGAGATCGACGCGACGGGAACTTCTAGAACGCTGAGGCCTGTCATCGTTGTTTAACTACAATATACACGCTTTTAAAGTAGAAAACTTGTATTTTAAGGGGGATAATTTCATTACATTACAATATAAAATAAAGGATCTGTATTCTTATATAAAGATGAAATTTAAGCTTAATATGAGCTAACAGTTTAAATATGTGATTATTCATAGCCTTTGTTTTGGGTAAAAAAGTCTTTTCAAAGAATACGCGGTTCAGTAGTTCTGTATGCACCGTCCGTGTCTTAAAAACGCCTAATATGCTTAAGCTCGTCACATGTGCATAATGATCTACATCTACATGAAAGTCTACCACTTGAAGATCTACATGTTTAGTGTCCTGTGCGAAACACACGCATATGCTTCCCTCGAATTATTTTGGTTTGATAATAGCAAAGATATATAACCTTTTTCAATAACTCATGATGCGCATGTGACGTTAAAATGTTTAATTTGCATATCAAACAAACTGAAATATCTCAAGAATGAAGCAAAGAAACGAAAAACTGCTGCGATTTGTTGTTACTTGGATTCAGGTCCCCACACTACGTGTCGAATTCCATCCTTGACCTGACCACCACTGCCGACCTATCACACCGAAAATACTTTCGTTGGAAATTGCAATTTTCTTTGATTGATTAGGGGTGGGATGGTGGGATGCAATATGTTCGCTGTTAATGTTTTCCTCAAATAGCCAGTATGCCGACTAAAGGCGTAATGACTCCTTGCTGGCCAATGCACCTCTAGTTATCAAACACTCTCGCGCTGATTCTCCCCATTCTCCGCGCGCCGTTCCTTGGCTGTTAACCTTGGTTATTGCATAACCTCATTTAACATCTGCAGTCACTATACTTACCCTTGTGGATGGTTAGGTGCAGACATGACTACAGGATATGCTGCGATTTGTTGTTACTTGGATTCAGGTCCCCACACTACGTGTCGAATTCCATCCTTGATCTGACCACCAAAGTGAGATTTCGCAGAAATGTCACCATCCAAGTAACTCCTAGATATTCCCACCTAACCTCCACTAAAGAGACAGCTTCGGACTGTGCCCAGGCTATAGCAAATGTCACTCCAACTGGGACTGCACTCAAGCTGTAACTCACTGGGACTGCACCCAGTTCAAAAGATGTCACTCTATCATTTTATTAAGTGTTCTTTCAAATAAGACAAACTTAATTTTCGTTTCATAGGTACTTTACCCTTTATCGCCCAGTAGCCACTCCATTGCCGAGTAAAATCGTCTGGCGTAAGCCAGAGTAAAATACTAAAGACATCGTTGGGCGATAAAGGGTTAAATTGTATTATTGTTTCCAGACATTTAATCTCAAAAATAGAACTATTTGTTTTCCGTCAAGTGCTGACCATTTTGTAGTTGCTAATAGTTGAGGTAGGTTCCACTAACGTAACTAATGTGAAAATAAACAGTTGATATTGTACAGAAACAGAAGCCTGCTGAAACAAAAAACAAAAGATTAATTTTATATTGAGCGCGGAATTTAGAGGTCTGAAAACTAATTCGTTAAAATAACGACTAAATAACTTGAACTATCATTTTCAGTTTGGTGGTCTGTACGTACGTACAAAGTTTTGTGCAAAATCTAATGTAACCTTAAGAACGAAGTACTGAAGACTCAGTGGTTAACTCTTATACAGTCTTACAATGTCAGATAAGATCCTGGGTACGAGGTTGATCTTCGTGCAAGTAATCCTCTCAAAGATTCCGAAGTGATGTTGACATTAACAATATATACGTCTATATGCGTTTGGCAAGTACATATTTACGACACATGACAAGAGTAGTGTAAATAGGCTATTGTTGATGTTATTTTAGTAAACGATTTGACAGAGATTTGTAATTAAGACCGTTAATAAAGTTATCGCTTGTCGAGTGTGATTAAGCGAGTCACGAGCGTGTCAGCGGCGACTTTGAACTGTCACTGCGCTGCCTCTCTGATGTGGCTTTTCGCTCCATTCACATCATGTGCCGTGCTATCGCTAGATCTAGGGTCATCAGTTTCTATGTAGCGTGTTGCCGTTTATTAGTATCATCAGTGTCTTAATGGTCGGAAGATTCTAGCTCTCGTTTGAGGTGATGAATTCATATAGATTTGTGGATCGTTAGATATCAATGATCTGGCGGATTATGCGACGACGCTCTGACAAGTGAAGTGCGTTGTACAACTAACGTACCTCTTAACCCTTTACTGGCTATTAACTCTTTCTTGTCCGAATCGGTCTTTAGTATTTTATTCTGGCTAACGCCAGACGATTTTATTCACCTCTGGGGAAGCCCCCGGACAGGAATGAGTTATAAACTATCTCTTTAACTCTTTCTTGTCCGAATCGGTCTTTAGTATTTTTTCTGGCTAACGCCAGACGATTTTATTCACCTCTGGGGAAGCCCCCGGACAGGAATGAGTTAATTTTACACTGGCTAACGCCAGACGATTTTACTCGTCAAGAGGAGAGCTGCCGGAAACCTGGCCAATGAAGGGTTAAGAAGATTTATATTGCGGTGCCGTAACAAGTCACCAACGCAACGTTTTTGATGCAAACAGGTCACCGCCAGTTTAGAATGGTGTCTGGTTCAACTTTGATGTAATATTAAATGAACATTATATGTAAAGAAGCGTCCGTCTTATTATATAAGTGGAAATATTTCTGGTGTCGTTTGGTGGTGGTGTTGCGACTGTTGTTGGTGGTGGTCATGTTGTTGTAGTTGGTGATGGTGTTGTTGTAGTGGGTGGGGCTGTTGCTGTCGTTGTAGGTGTTGTTGTTGTTGGTGGTGGTGGTGGTGGTGGTGTTGTAGTTGGTGGTGCTGTCGTTGCTGTCGTTGTAGTTGTTGTTGTTGTTGGTGGTGTTGGTGGTGGTGTCGGTGGTGTTGTTGTAGTTAGTGGTGCTGTAGTTGCTGTCGTTGGAGGTGTTGTTGTTGGTGGTGTTGGTGGTGGTGGTGGTGGTGTTGTAGTTGGTGATGGTGATGGTGTTGTTGTAGTTGGTGATGGTATTGTTGTAGTGGGTGGGGCTGTTGCTGTCGTTGTAGGTGTTGTTGTTGGTGTTGGTGGTGTTGTTGTTGGTGGTGGTGTTGTTGTAGTTGGTGATGGTGTTGTTGTACTGGGTGGGGCTGTTGCTGTCGTTGGAGGTGTTGTTGTTGTAGCTGGTGGTGCTGTCGTTGCTGTCGTTGGAGGTGTTGTTGGTGTTGGTGTTGTTGTTGGTGGTGGTGGTGGTGGTGGTGATGGTGTTGTTGTTGTTGTATAGTTGATGGTATTGTTGTAGTTCGTGGTATTGTTGTTGTAGTTGGTGGTGCAGTTGTCGTAGTTGGCGCTGTTGTTGTTCAGTTATTGTTGTTGTTGTTGTTGTTGTTGTTGTTGTTGTTGTTGTTGTTGTTGTTGTTGTTGTTGTTGTTGTTATCAGTGCTAGTATTGGTGTTAGACCGAGATCCTGTACTTTCCAGTACAGACCGAGTAAACGAGGTTAATAAATCGTTAATTATATGGATATTCCAAACTTTTAGATATTCATGATTGTATCAAGCTAGTGTGAAAAATTAAACACTCATGCGAGCAAAAGCGATCCGGATACGAAAGAAAACGAGTTGTGGTCCAACGATGCTTTTTCACGGGGAACTAGCGTTGACCAATCAGAGCTCAGGATATTACAAGACCTTATAATAAATTCTATTATTCCCACATTCGGAATTTTCCTTTCAAAAACTTAGTTATACACGTGTCAAAAGGCACTTGCTTTTCTGTCATAATTAGACTTGCTCCAAGTCCGCCTCTTAAAAACGATGAAGGCTGAAATGCAGATACGTTAGACTTCAAGGTTAAATACTTTTTTGCACCCCTCTGCGGGCCCTTGTATTCAGCCTATTAGCACTTTTATGTGCCATCGCTGAAAAGACAATGGCAAGACATTGAAGATAATCTCCTTTCTGCCGACTCTTCTAAACGCACTCGAGTCCAACAACGTATTTCCGTAATTTGGTCTCTGGCGTTTCATAAAATCATCCCCAATTAGGGAGACGCACGTCACTGACGCAAATCGTGAAAAGATAAGCGCCGCTCATGTCAAAACTTAGGGGATTTTCCGAACGTCTATGCGTAGACTAGTCAAGACTGTTCTGAAAAGTGTAATGCCCAAATAATGACCCGTCTTATAAATATGAAGTTTTATTTATTAAACCGCGCTATTTCCGAAAACAAATGCCCACGATAATTTGTACAGTTCTGTCCTGTCCTGTCCTGAACTGTATACTGTACAGGAGTGGACTGAACTCAGTGAACTGAACTGGACTGAACTGAACTGAACTGAACTGAACTGAACTGAACTGAACTGAACTGAACTGAACTGAACTGAACTGAACTGAACTGAACTGAACTGAACTGAACTGAACTTGGAAATGAACTCGGAAATGAACTGAACTGAACTGAACTGAACTTGGAAATGAACTCGGAAATGAACTCGGAAATGAACTGAACTGAACTCGGAAATAAACTCGGAAATGAACTGAACTGAACTGTACTGTACTGTACTGTACTGTACTGTACTGTACTGTATTGTAATTGTAATTGTAATTGTAATTGTAATTGTGCTGTACTGTTCAGTACTGTACTGTTCTGTAAGTTTTGGTTCACGAAATGTTAGAGAGTGCTCAATACCAAATAGATAGAGCAAAATACAAAGCATGAAGTTAAAGTCTTCGCTACCAGAGGTTTCACCCTAAACGGGATCTTCAGTCGCCTGATGATCCCGTTTAGGGTGAAACCTCTGGTAGCGAAGACTTTAAGGTAACTATACTTCATGCTTTGTATGTATATATATATATATATATATATATATATATATATATATATATATACTGTATATATAATTGAACACCAAGAGAAAACTAAACCAGCACATCTTAAAATTGTAGGGACGTAGTGAGACTTGTTGTTTATGAAAACATCGTAAAAAGGTCCGTCAGACATGACCATGGGTGCTCAGTACGCCCATTTAAAGAAGTTATGCTCTTTGCCACAATGTGTATTCTAAGCTTCAAACTTCAAAATTAAAGCTGTATATTAATTCGATTGTGAAATACGGGTCGCCTAATTAACTACATCAGTATGGAGAATTTCTGAACCTTTAAGGTGAGGTGGTACAGGCAACATTTTTCTTCAACTTTCAACGCAACTTTGTTGCGTTACAAGTTGAAAAGCGTTGTTGCACGTATTACCACCCACCTTAAACATTGTCACGCAACAATTATTTTGTTGCAAGTTGAACACATTTGTGGAAAAAAGTAGACCAGTTCTACTTGCTGCAACATGCTGATTCAACTTGCGACAAAATCATTGTTGCGTGACAATGTTTAAGGTGGGTGGTAATACGTGCAACAACACTTTTCAACTTGCGATGCAGCAATTTGTTGTTCGTATTACTTCACCTTTAAGATCGAGCAAGTTTTTACACAAATTGGCCTAAACTTGATTGCTATAAGACCGGCAACAGAAGTCAAGATGTCGCATTTGCAAGCCCTTTCAATCTTTGTAAGTAATAGATAAAGCATGAGCCGCGATCTGTATCAGTGATTTACAAGGCGAGCTGCAAGCGAGCCGTATAGTAAATCAGATACAGATTGGCCTTATCTATTTTTTATCAATATTTTTCAAGTTGGAGTGATTTTAGCTAAGTAAATTGAGGAAAAAGATTATGTAAATGAGGACGAATCTGTATACATTGCGATTTTAAAACAGATATTGATTAAATATTCATTTCTTTTGAATTTTCATCATAAATTATAAATGATTTGATAAGAATGCTAAAAATAGAGTGATACATAGCCCTAGTGAATACAGGCTGGCAACAACAACACATCGATCGGATGATCTTTTTGAAAGCACGAGGTACGTTATTGCTTTGAAAAACAACTCAACGGGCTATGAGCGTGAGAAATATGAGAGAAATGTTGAGTTTGCACAATGACCATATTTAGAAGCAAAATGCTCAATCCAATGCCCCACAGAGTTGTGAACGGTTGTTTGCTAAAATAAGCCAATTAAGAATAGAAGTCTGAGTATAATCTGGGTCGTATCATACTATTAAAGATATTATTGATTGGCATTTACCTTCGAGTCGATAACATATTCAGGGCGAGCACAGCGAGTGTCAGTGACCTCGTTTTTATACTATAAACGCATTATATATGACGCGCGCCGTTTCGGCCAAAAATAGTCGAGAAATAAAACTATCTAGACTACTGTAGTACGGTGGCCCGTAAGGGTCACCTCTTCTCCACACAAACACGTCTCTTCTCCGTAGGCATCGAGCTTAAATGTGACGCTTCTTCAAAGAATTACGTACACATTCTGCGTTTATGTATTACTTATCTGTATACACATAAACCTTCTTCGTGCAAATGGGCGTTTTCGACGGAAAGACGAACACCTTCTCCACAGACATACGATACTCTTCTGTGGAGGCACGACGCTTCTCCGCGCTGTTTCTGTCCACCTACCTCGGTAAGAGTAAAGGTCTGTGAACACTCGAGCGATTGCTTGTTCTCGCATAAATTAAATCCAAAGTTTTGGGGGAAATAATTTATGTCACCCTAAAATATAATGACGTAGTTTTGTCACTATACCCACTTTTACATGTTTAAAGCGACAATACAAGATGAATCGAGAGACAGACTCAGTAGTTGGTTTGTAATATGTGTATACCTATGTTATTTTGGCGGATTGGATGACGTTGCATGATAATAATTAACATATTTAGCTCTAATATCCTCCCTAGTCTTCTCCCGGAAGGAACAAGCAATCGCTCGAGTTAGACTAGTTCCTAGTCCTCTTTTCTCTCGAACTTAGATAAGATGCCGATATCATTCCAATACCCAAAAAGAAACCGGTATATGACATCAACAAACACCTCCGGCCAATACCAATAACACCAATATTATCCAAACTCGCCGAGGACTATGTGGTGGACATGTTTGTCAAACCAGCAGTACAAAAAAAAGTTGACCCTAACCAATTTGGTACAGTCCCTGGCTCAAGCACCACCCATGCACTCATTGGTATGCTCCATACATGGAACAGTTCCACCGATGGCAATGGAGCAACCGTCAGAACAGTATTATTTGATTTCAAGAAGGCATTTGATCTTATTGATCATCATATACTACTCAGGAAATGAAGGGACTACGATCTACCCGAAAGAATCATTGACTGGATAACGGACTTCCTGACTTGTCGAAGACAACGTGTTAAACTCAGCCAAGATTGTTACTCTGAATGGGCGTCCATTCCATCTGGTGTGCCTCAGGGAACAAAACTCAGACCCTGGCTTTTCACAATAATGATAAATGATCTTGACGTTCCTGATACTACAATGTAGAAGTACGTCGACGATACCACCATCGCTGAGATCGTAACTAAGGGTGAGACCAGCCTCATCCAAGACGCAGTAGACACTTTAGTTAACAAGCTAGACCCAGGCAGATAGTTTTCAGCTAAATTAAGCTAAATGCAAAGAACTGCGGATCAGCTTCAGCAAATCTAAGCCTAATTTCGACCCTATTATAGTTAATGGAAATAACCTAGAAATAGTTGAAAATGCCAAAATCTTAGGTATGAACATTTCTAGTAATCTTAAGTGGAATGTTCATATTTCTGAGATTATCCATGAAGGCGAGAAAGAGATTATACTTCCTAGCTCAGCTTAAAAGATCCCAGATAAACAGTGGCGAACTCATTCAGTTTTACAGAACTTGTATTAGACCCTTAACTGAATACGCATGCCCGGTATTCCACAATAGCTTACCCAACTATTTATCTATTGAATTAGAAACAATTCAGAAGCGTGCCATGCGCATTATATTCCCCTGGCAATCATATGACGAGGCGCTAACACATACGGGACTTGAATCTCTCCAAGACTGACGCCAACACTTGACAAGTAAGCTATTTCAGGACATTATTTCAAATGAAAAACATAAACTACGAAGCCTTTTGCTGCCGAGGAACAACGCCAGAGTGTTAAGGAAGAATCGCACCTTTAGTTTAAATTTTCGCACCAATAGATTTAGAAATAGTTTTATGATATCTAATGCAACCAAGGTCTAGATTTTTAACACTTGTTACAACTGGTTTACAATTGTTTACTACTATTATTATAAAATTGTATATATTTTAAAGTGTAAGATATGACGTAATTCAGCCTATTGGCTGCAAAGTCTTTTTCAATATACCATCCATCTATCTTATTTTGGTGACGTCACAGAATAGGGATCGAGCGAGAGGACCAGCGGAAAATGTTCATCTTTATCTATCATGAATCCTGCTGGAGCTCGGATTCTCTAATCTTTATAAACGAGGGCACTTAAACAAACTTCTTTTTGAGAGCAGACAGAAAACGAGTAGGTTTCTTTGTTTTACATTACATTAAAAGATTGTTACATACGAGGTTTTATAAAGTAGTGTTCTGCGTAGGAAGTGATTGTGTTGAAACACATTTATACAAATCGAAATATGCTATTTTAACGTTTCGGCAGTAGATCAACCTTGCTATATGATGTTAGAAAGAATTGTGCAGACCGACGTGAGTGTTATCTGCCTTGGTTTTCCGCCAAACGGCCGTTTGGTGCATGTATAATTTGGGGTCAGTTTGGGGGCCAGATTTGGGGCCAAGCAAAACATTTTATTCCAGGCCTCTCACAATTTCGGTCTGCCGCTCAACGTTAAAAAGAGAGGCCTGGGAACCAGGCTGCACTCGCGTGTTCACAGGAGTTAAGGTGGATTTCCATTCAGTGCTTTTTATCGCGCGATCGACTTTTTGCGATCGCTTTCTTTTGTCTTGTGGGCTCTGGACTGAATCCGTTCCACCCGAGGGCTCATGAGACAAAGAAAGCGATCGCAAAAAGTCGATCGCTCGACAGAAAAGGATGAATGGAAATCCGCCTTTAAGGTGGATTTCCATTCAGTGCATTTTATCGCGCGATCGACTTTTTGCGATCGATTTCTTTTGAAATGTGTGTATTCAACCAAAGCTAATGAAATGCGTTCCGCTTGACAACCCACAATTCAAAAGAAAGCGATCGCAAAAAGTTGATCGCGCGATAAAATGCACTGAATGGAAATCCACCTTTAAAGCTGGATTTCCATTCAGTGCATTTTGTCGCGCGATCGACTTTTCTCGATCGCTTTCTTTTGAAATGTGTGTATTCAACCAAAGCTAATGAAATGCGTTCCGCTTGACAACCCACAATTCAAAAGAAAGCGATCGAGAAAAGTCGATCGCGCGACAAAATGCACTGAATGGAAATCCAGCTTTAAGGTGGATTTCCATTCAGTGCATTTTATCGCGCGATCGACTTTTTGCGATCGCTTTCTTTTGAATTGTGGGTTGTCAAGCGGAACGCATTTCATTAGCTTTGGTTGAATACACACATTTCAAAAGAAAGCGATCGAGAAAAGTCGATCGCGCGACAAAATGCACTGAATGGAAATCCAGCTTAAAGGTGGATTTCCATTCAGTGCATTTTATCGCGCGATCGACTTTTTGCGATCGCTTTCTTTTGAATTGTGGGTTGTCAAGCGGAACGCATTTCATTAGCTTTGGTTGAATACACACATTTCAAAAGAAAGCAATCGAGAAAAGTCGATCGCGCGATAAAATGCACTGAATGGAAATCCAGCTTAATGAGACAAAGAAAGCGATCGCAAAAAGTCGCTCGCTAGACAAAAAAAATTGAATGAAATCCGCCTTTAGGGCTGTGACACAGGCTAACTCGTTTATAGATCCATCTCAGACTCATTTAAATCGATCCTATAGAGTTATATCCGAGTAGTATAATTTCACCTTGGCCGCATGCAAGAAGAGTGCTTCCAGTTTGACTCTATTAAACACCACAGGTTTCTTCCAGCCTCGGGCATACTCCGGTTTCTTCCTGTAGTAACACTGGACCAACGAGAAATGACCATTATATACTGAACATATAAGAACAGTTTAGATATGACTGATTCATTGCTATATTGGACGAAATAGACAGCCACGACAACAAAGTAGACGACAGCTCATATTGTAACGATATCGATAATTCCGTAGCGTATTTACAATCGTTGTTATCAACTGAGTAGCAAGAAATGTTCTTTCGACTATCAGGATTGCTGAAAGTTCACAATTAGTGTTAATTCGCTTCAGGCCTGGTCAATGCGCCACTCCGATCTGCGCCATAGCTGGTATCAAGGGAGGCCAGAAAAAACCTTCCACCGAGGTAGCCAGGAAATCTGGGCGGGATCAAGATAACCAGCTCACTGCCCGCTCAGCAAATAGTAAATCAAAACGTTGTGACTGACCGAGATGATTCATCTGGAAAACGACTTCTTTTATACACTTGTTTCTGACACGCCCTCCTCCTGGGAATACTGCCACTTGACGTAATGAATATACTTTCCTACTATACTTCGTGCCGTAGGAAACTACGTATAGTATACACCACATTCATAATAGTAACTAATTCGAATATTCTTTTATGTGCATCTTAATAAGCCTTTCTAGCCTCGTTTGTGTGTCTGCAATTCAAAAGAATCTTTGCTTCATAACGAGGCTTGGAAGGCTAATTTAGATGCACATAAAAGAATATTTAAAGTGGTGGCCATTATGAAAGTGGTCTGTAGGGACATACAGAATAAATATAAGGTCTGGTTTCCTCCTGTAGTGTATAACACTGGATCAATAAGGGATGGTCCTTACTGGACCTCTAGGAGGAACTGCTTAGGTGGCGATTACATGGACCGGGCTGGCCGGTTTACGAAACGATTACATGGCGCGGGCTAGCCCGGTAAGCCGGGATGCATGATTTCAGGTCGAAACTCGCAAGTATCAAGTAAATAAGGGCAAAGTTACGTTAGTTTTACTTCAGTTTTACACTAATTAGTCTATTATTTATTTTGTAAGCCCATCGTTAATAAAAAGATTGTTAAAGTCTTAGCTAACCCAGGAAAGCGTCTTCACGAAGACTATAATTAATTTATTAAATCTTCGCTTTGATCACGAAACACACAAACAACGTTGATGTTCTATTTCAGTTCCTTTCAGCACTACTTATTCACACAGTCAAGCAAACGAACGCGTATCGAAGCGAGTTCAACAGTTTTCATCCCGGGTAATTGCCGGGATGAAAACGATTATATGGACATTTTCATCCCGGTTAACCGGGCTAGTCGGCTAGCCCGCTTGTCATGTAATCGAAATGTTAAAACAACATCCGTTAACCGGGCCAGCCCGGTCCATGTAATCGCCCCCAAGATATGACTGATAGGGTTATCTAGTACAAATAAAGTTAGTTTAGTTCACTCTGGCTTCCTCCTGTATCGGTTTCCCCCTGTATATAGTAAGGTGGCATTCAGAGTTTCAGACCGAGAGCAATGCCCAAATGCACTGCTGTTCAGACACGTTCCCAAACCCTGGATGCTTTTGGTGCTTCTTGGCGCCAAAATGTATGTTGCTTCAGTGTACTATGTATGTTGGTTTGGTTAAAACATAGATAATGGAAGGGGGACTGGATAGGAAACTTACGAAACCGGAAACGATGTTTGCACAACTTGTTATGGTAATTTTACGCTTATAAGCGGGCAATGCACCTAACGGGTGGTCCCATTCAGCAATAGGTGCATTAGCTGCTTTTAAGTGTGTAATTACCATATCAAGTTGTGCAAACAACGTTTCCGATTCTTTAACCTCGTTTGAAGTTTCCTATCCAGTTCCCCTTCCATTATCTATGGTTAAAAGTGCTGCCCGTACCCAGGCACAGCATGGGCACTGCCTCCTCCGCAGGCCCTCGTTGCATCATGGACAGGTCACACCTGCCGAACTTAGGGCCTGCAAGATCCTGTAAATATTTGGCAAAACTTGGCACGGAATAAATTTGCATAATTAACTACCATTATTAATAGCCATGGCTATATCCAAAGATTCTGAAGGCCATTCAAGACTTATGACATACGAATCCTAGCTTTAAAATGAAGGAATTGTTGAAAACAGCAATTACTGAATTACGGTTGAATTTTTTCAACTTTCGGCCGGCATAATCAACGAAAATGCATTTTAGTCTACCCAGAGACTCTTGGGTTTATACTTTTTAATTTCGGTTTCCACAACAACTGAAACTTGAATTACGCTACACTATAGCGTACAATTTAACAAAATTAAATCTCATTAACTCCTGGTCAGTTGACAGTCTTCGATTGCTAAATAAACAAAAAAAACAACAATAAGAAAAACCTGCACTTTCCTGACCGTCGAATTTGCTTTTGTTCGGCAGATCATATTTTTTCCTTCAATTCCTTTTTGTCGCTAAAAATATTATTGGCAGAAGGTCGGTAATTCTAAAATTGATTTGAAGGTGCTCTTACGCGATGCGATTTTTCTTGCAAAAGTGCAACAAATCACTGAATGTTGTAAGTTGCATGATAAAAAATCACACCGTGTAACACCCCGTAGCAACTTGCGATTTTGTCATTTTTGCCGTGTTGCAAGTTGCAAGAAAAGTTGGATGGGTTCTACATTTTACTGCAACTTTCAACAAAAATCGCAAGTTGCTGAACGTGTATCACCCTTCCTGCAACTTGCGATATTTTGCCATATGTAAATTTGTTGCAAGTTGCAAGAGTAACAGCACCTTAACGGACTAGGGAGGAAAACCGGAGAACCCGGCGAAAAACCCTTGGAGCACAGGAGAGACCAACTAAACTCTACTCACATATGAGTCCCTAGACTTGCTCCAAGTCTGCCTCTTGTTGTTTCGAGACGGATTTGTTTCGAGATGGGTTATGTTTTGATTTAAAGGTGTACGTGTGAAAAGTGGCGACGCGGGCGAGCAAAATGGCGAATATAAAAGGCGGCCAGCCACGGAAGAAAAGCGGGCGAGCGAAAACCCGCGGGCGGAGGAAAAAGCAGCACGCCAAATTTAATTGCTCATTGGGAAATAATCGATTATCAGTGACATCACGTGAAGGTCAGTGGAACAACACAGCAACACAATGAGTGATCAAGCCCGAAAATGAGATCAATGAAGGATGCTATTATTTACGGAGCCAATAAATGTGGTTATAGAACAATAAGAGATCAGCAGAGGCAAGTTGCCGAGGCATATCTTTCTGGACGTCTTGTGATAGTTCCACTTATCGCGTTGATGAATGGCGAAATATCTAGGCGAGAATGAACTGCGCGATGTATTTATGTCTGCCCCTACGGTCTGGTAAAAGCTTTACCTTTGAAATTGCCCCTTACGCCTTCGATTCCATGTCAAGTAAGTCAAACACAGTTGTAATGTGGAAGACGCCCGATCGGTCTGTCTTGTGATAGTTCCACTTATCGCGTTGATGAATGGCGAAATATCTAGCTTGGCGAGGATGAATTGTGCGGTATATTTATGTCTGCCCTTACGGTCTGGTAAAAGCTTTACCTTTGAAATTACCCTTTACGCCTTCGATTTCATGTCAAGCAAATCAAACACAGTTGTGGAAGAAGCCCAATCGGTCTGTCTTGTGACAACCGCGTTGATGAATGGCGAAATATCTAGGGGAGAATGAACTTTCGTCGGCGTACTTTCTTTGTCCTCCATGCAGCGCGTGAAAACACAGTGAAATCGGCACCGTACATCACTGATCTCTGCCGCACACTTGTCAATCAATTTTCGCGCCGAATATATAATAGGATTTGAATTTCTTCAAGGGAAACAAGTCTGCCTCTCCCTCCCTCCCTTTTCTTCCGCCCGCGGGTTTTCGCTCGCCCGCTTTTCTTCCCGTGGCCGACCGCCTTTTATCGCGAAACAAACCGTCGCGAAACAAACCGTCTCGAAACAACAAGAGGCAGACTTGGAGCAAGTCTAATGAGTCCCAAGCTCAAGAACGCTCCCATACGGCCACCCATCCAAGTACTAACCGACTAACCGGGCTTAACTATTGGTTAAAGGCAGCGCCCTATAACAGCACACGCCATCCGTGCTGGACCAATAAGGAATGTTTCTTACTGTCCAGTACAAATAGAATAAAAATTCAATCACAAATATATAAAGTTGATAACAAATTATGTGTTTGCACACTGCGGTAGCCGCGCTTTATCCAGCGTAAATTGTAATTAAAGCTCTCCGTAGACCAACTCGAAATCTGTTTCAAAAGCTTCGCTTTTCGGCAGCTTTTAATACACAACTTTACAGGAAAGCAAATAACTTAACCAGGTCAAACAGTTCAGAACTAAAGTATTGCTTTACACACAGCCACAGAACGCAGTATAGGAAAAGCTATATTTAAACGTTTAAGACCAAGTCCACATGTATGCGTTTTCATAGCGTTTTTATATTGTTCTCGGTCCTCAGAGGAGCAGAAAACAATGGTCTCATTACCTGAAACAATATGAAAACGCTAGGAAAACGTATACCTGTGGACGTGGGCTAATTAAAAGATGCATAATAATCGCTCTGTTTAGTTTATCATGTCACATCCTTTGTTCCAGCATTGATTAATGCTTCAGTAGGGCTGAACAGCATGGGGCGGCATTGTTTTTAACAAAAAAAGAACTTTATTATTCTTTGCTGGATCCAAATATCAATTCAAGATTCGAATTGTTAAAAATTAGATAAACTCAATCGTTTCATGTTTTGGATAATGTCTAGCTTTAGCTGTGTTGTTTTTCAGGTTCTGCCGAGAGATTGATGAGCGTTGAGCTGTAATTAGCCATAGCGACAAAACAGATGATTTTTTTGTGATTATGCTAGTCAAAGTTACAATAAACCGCAGGACTTTCTTTGTGTAGATTATATACTGTTTACAAAAGCTGAACAGGCACTTTGTAAAAACGGTATTAGCGAGGTTCAGATCACACTACCGCTACCGTAAATGTGTTTAAGCTGATATAATGTTCGTTTTTCCGTCCTGTAGTCGTAGTTGGTTTTAATCCTAGTACCATAAAACGCTTTCTTTTTGTACTAGGTTCGAGACGTCCCACCATTACTGAACGTAAAAACAATATTTGACAAGTAATTATATTTACGGTAGCGGTAGCGGTAGTGGAAGTGTGATCTGAACCTCGCTATTAGCAGGCCGTCGAAGGAGGAAAGTCAGTTGAAAACGCCGGAAAGGTAAGGGTACGTGTATGACTTCAGATCGATACAACCAACTGTATATAATATAAATATAAAAGTAGTGTGCTGCGTAGGCAGTGTTGAAACAACAATCGAAATATGGTGTAGTAGGTTAATACTGCCGAAACAGAGAACGTGAGTGGTCTAACGTTTCGAGCGAAGGCCGACCACTCACGTTCTCTGTTAACCTACTACACCATATTTCGATTGTTATATATAATATAAATGATATTGGGCATTTCACTCGATTACATAGCATGTTCTAAGGATTTAGGGTGAAGGAAAATTCGATTGTCGAATATATCCATATTAATATACATAACTCTAATGTATTTATCGTGCTTGGTAAAATGGACTAGCCTTTTGAAGGTTTATCACGGTGAACTGAAGAATTAATATAGTCAACCAGTTTAACGTAACATTAAGATTAGAGTAAGCTCTGCTTGTCTAGTGTTAGGGTTGTGGTTAGAATTACTGTTTTGGCTAATAGGGTTAGCAAGCTGAATTTTAACAAAACAAGTTCAATGAAAATTTTAGGCGCTATACTTCGAGTGACGAACCATACAGGGTATAAGTATAGCTAGAAACTAGAAGTTTTTATCAAAAGTGAAGTGCTGCGAGTTGCTACCATTTACTATTTAGTAGTAAAATTAAAGAGCTTAAGCATGCGACGTTTTCCTCAACATGCATGGACGTCACGCGTATAAAATCGAGCCATTAAAGAGTGATGGCGTCAGCACTCTTGCTTGGAGGGAAGAACGGCAATCTGTGCAGTTTTAGGTTGTTGATTTGCAGCAATAACGGCTGTTGCCATCTTTAATGGCTCAATTTTGTACGCGTGACGTGAGTGTTGACAATAACGTCGCATGCTTAGAATAGGGACCTTACGAAGTCCGACGGAAACTTCAACGACGACGTCTTCTAAACAAAAGAATTCTAGTTGTGGAACAAAGAGAATGAATCATTTTTAGTCCCTAGAGTAAGCTCAACAGCGTCCTCGTTCTTTTTACAACGCCACTTAGAGCATTTTCACGTCTTCAGGACGACGTCAACGGCCAAAAGATGAGAACTGTTGTTTACGATTGACCTCAATACTGACACTACAATCTTTTTAGCAATACTGCGGCGTTTTGAAAGTCATTAAACAAGCTTCTGCAAATTAAACACTTTGACGTCACATGTGCATAATGAGTTATGGAAAAAAATTATATATCTTTGCTATTATCAAACCAAAATAATTCGAAGGAAGCATGTGCGTGTGTTTCTCCCTGAACACTAATAAACATGTAGATTTTCGAATGATTATATTTGCCAGTAGTTATATTTGACAGTAGCAAAGATATATAACGTTTTTTGATGACTCATTATGCACGTGTGACGTCGCAAAATGTGACATTTAAATCAAACAAACTGAAATATCTCAACAACGAAGTAAAGAAACGAAAAACTTCAAAAGATGTTACTCTATCATTTTAAGTGTTCTTTCAAATAAGACAAACTTAATTTTCGTTTCATAGGCACTTTAAGCAAGCTAGGCAGAAACCACGAATCATTTACGACGTTTTTCGACATCCAAAAGCTTTAGAGTTCTAAAGAGATTTTGTCGCATAATTTGAAGTCAAACTCAACTAACAGGTTTTGCCGTTTCACCAGTTAACGTCGTCCTGAAGACGTGAAAATGATCTGAATAGCGTTGTACTACTTTTGCAACCTAAAATTATTCAATATAATATATTGACGAACACAGATGACTTTTATTTGCAAACTGACCAGCTTAACGTCATGGACATGTTCATGTTTTCGTGCATACGGCCACTGATGCAGCGCCATTCCTCGGGAGAGGAGTATATATACAGCTATTTTAATTAACGCTGTCGGTGAAGAGGCGTCAAGCCTGCGCGACCAGACCGAAAGGGAGTATGCGTAGAAATCACCGAAACAATAAAAGCACATACATAACTAGAAATACATTAATGCAAACCCCTCGTGTTCATTGTTTATTATTATTAATGCACTCTGCCCTCAATCCCAAGGGCACCTTAAATTATGAACCCTTAAATTATGTTGGTTACTCCAGACAAAGGAATTGGCTTCACACACAATGGCTAAAAATGGTACCCTGTTCCAAACTGAAAGAAAGGAGTAAATGACTGCCAGCAGCATATAAGAACAGACCTTGCACCAAATCAAAAGTGTGATAATGAAAACCATTCCCTTTCCAGTGGCACATCCCTATTACTCCAATTGATGAATTTATAATAAATCATAATGCATACTGTGCAGTACCATGAATGTATGAAAATGTCAAATACATGATTGTACAGTACATGTATGCCACCAACAATCCCTACACAGAGATATATTGTTTAAATACGTTTTCTTTTGTTATTAATAAATAAATGTTTTAAAAAATATCTCTGTACCTTCGTACCATCTCAGTCACGAATTAAAGTTTTTCTCTTCGCAGTCTCTCTTTCTCTTGTGCTATTCTTTTTGCTGTGTTTTCTGGCATAATTTCTAGCCTCTCTCTCCGCTGTTCCTCTCTCCGCTGATGTAGTTCTCGACACCGTGTTTAGCCTTGAAATTGCGAGTCGCTCTTTTCGTTTTTTCGACTATAAACTCTGATGTAATTTAAGAACTGTGGTTCTCCTTGTATCTTGTTCTGGCCTATTGCTGTTCGGCCTGTTCCCTTCGTTCGTTCGCTTGTTTCTTTCTCTTGTCTTTCCCTTGAATACGTCTCAACATTTCTAGCTATACTATAAACATTTTTCTTCTCCGAACTTTTGTAGTTTTGTACTCAAACTTGAACGAAAATGGTGTTTTTGACGTAAAAAACTACACTGAAACACGGTACCCTTTTAGCCACCATCACCGCACGGATCCCCAACATGGTCTCCGTTGATCATTACATATAAATAAATAAATAAATAAATAAATAAATAAATAAATAA
>OZ036012.1:9902416-10109916 GCA_964035015.1 Corallium rubrum | reverse complement strand
GCTGGCCTAGGCCAGGCCTTGGCCAGAATATCTGGGCTTGCTTCTTGTGTTGGCCTGTATGCTTCGGCCTTGGCCAGGCTTGTGCCAGTGTAAACACGACACATTTACCCCGGGCCAGGTCAAGGCCAGGCCATGGCTTGCAGTGCAAACACGGCTTAAAATATATAAGTAGTGAAAATATATATAGTACAAGATTTACCAGTTTCACCTTATGCAAGGATACAAAGAGAACCGCCATATTTTCGGATGGCATGCATAAGTCTTGTAGAGAGGTCGGGAAGCATGTTTGTCGAAGAAACATTTAATTTTGAAGTCCTTTAATAAAGGTGCTGTTACACGATGCGATTTTTCTTGCAACTTGCAACAAATTTACATATGGAAAAAAAAATCGCAAGTTGCAGGAAGGGTGTTACACGTCCAGCAACTTGCTATTTTTGTTGTAAGTTGCAGCAAAAAGTAGAACCAATCCAACTTTTCTTGCAACTTGCAACACGGCAAAAATGGAAAAATCGCAAGTTGCTATGGGGTGTTACACGGTGCGATTTTTTATGCAACTTACAACATTCAGCGATTTATTGCAAGTTGGAAGAAAAATCGCATTGTGTAACGGTACCTTAATCCTGATTCACACTTGTGAAATAAGCACAAGAACGAAACAAAAGATGAAACAAAAAGGTATTCCTATGGTGCGAAACAAGCAATTAGCACAAGCACAAGCACAAGCACAAGCACAAGCACAAGCACAAGCACAAGCACAAGCACAAGCACAAGCACAAGCACAAGCACAAGCACAAGCACAAGCACAGGCACAGGCACAGGCACAGGCACAGGCACAGGCACAGGCACAGGCACAGGCACAGGCACAGGCACAGGCACAGGCACAGGCACAGGCACAAGCACAAGCACAAGCACAAGCACAAGCACAAGCCATGAGCACAAGCACAAGCCATGAGCACAAGAACGAAACAACAGATAAAACAAAAAGGTATTCCTATGGGGCGAAACAAGCAATTAGCACAAGCACGAGCACGAGCACGAGCACGAGAACGAGCACGAACACGAGCACAAGCACAAGCACAAGAACGAAACAAAAGATAAAACAAAAAGGTATTCCTATGGGGTGAAACAAGCAATTAGCACAAGCACAAGCACGAGCACGAGCACAAGCACAAGCACAAGCACAAGCACAAGCACAAGCACAAGCACAAGCACAAGCACAAGCACAAGCACAAGCACAAGCCACGAGCCACGAGCCACGAGCACAAGAGCTGTACAAAAGAGAAAACAAAAGTTCTTTTATCTCGTACTTGTGCTTATACGCTTGTTTTACCCCGGGCGGTTCACACAACTATTTTGTTTATTTCACAAGTGTGAATCAGGCTTTAGACATAACTAGCTTGCACATTACGTCAAACCGGTAAATCTGGAAGACAACTTCAAAATCCAATGTTTAACAAAGCAAATAATTAATGAAGATTGTATATATTGTCAATAAGCTACGCATTATTTGTCCCCTGTTAAGGGAATAAGTGCAAGCGATGACCTGCTTATAATGCAATTTGCCAGCACCCTGGTGACACGGGCAGCGATAAACTGGTGCAAAAAGGAAGGACAAAGGAAATCAGTACTGTACGCATGTCTGTGGTTTTAAAATGTGGTAAAAAAATCCTCCTGATTTACACAAACTTTAGCTTTGAATTTCTCCGGTTTTTCGACAACGTTGCATGTTTTTCAAAATTACTACAGCTACACCAATGATCTTTATAGCAAATGGTCGTTTTAACAGCAGTATTCAAAACACTCGCTGTTAACACTTTGGGGTATCCGAGTCCACGTCACAGTGTTTCTCCAAGCGGATCACGCCGCCTTCATTTGAGTGATTAATTTGTTCAGCCCATGCATGCTTGTCAAATGATTTTTCTAATTATTCTGTTAAAAAACAATAGTCTCTTAGACACTCTGTCTTTTGGGGGTGTGATGTTGAGTGTCATGTGTTGTGTGTCATGTGTTGTGTGTCATGTATTGTGTGTCATGTGTTGTGTGTCATGTGTTGCGTGTCACGTGTTGTGTGTCATGTGTTGAGTGTCATGTGTTGAGTGTCATGTGTTGTGTCATGTGTTGTGTGTCATGTGTTTAGTGTCATGTATTGAGTGTCATGTGTTATGTGTCATGTGTTGTGTGTCATGTGTTATGTGTCATGTATTGTGTGTCATGTGTTGAGTATCATGTATTGAGTGTCATGTGATATGTGTCATGTGTTTTGTGTCACGTGTTCAGTGTCATGTATTGTGTGTCATGTATTGTGTGTCATGTGTTGTGTGTTGTGTGTTGTGTGTCATGTGTTGTGTGTCATGTATTGTGTGTCATGTATTGAGTGTCATGTGTTATGTGTCATGTGTTGCGTGTCATGTGTTGGGTGTCATGTGTTGTATGTCATGTGTTGGGTGTCATGTGTTGTGTGTCATGTGTCATGTGTCACGTGTTGTGTGTCATGTGTTGTGTGTCACGTGTTGTGTGTCATGTGTTATCTGTTGTGTGTCATGTGTTGTGTGTCATGTGTTGTGTGTCATGTCTTGTGTGTCACGTGTTGTGTGTCATGTGTTGTGTGTCACATGTTGTGTCATGTGTTATGTGTTGTGTGTCATGTGTTGTGTGTCACGTGTTGTGTGTCATGTCTCATGTGTTGTGTCTCATGTGTTGTGTGTCATGTGTTGTGTGTCATGTGTTATGTGTCATGTCTCATGTGTTGAGTGTCATGTGTTGTGCGTCATGTGTTGTGTGTCATGTGTTGAGTGTCATGTGTTATGTGTCATGTGTTGAGTGTCATGTATTGAGTGTCATGTGTTGAGTGTCATGTGTTGAGTGTCATGTGTTGAGTGTCATGTGTTGTGCGTCATGTGTTGTGTGTCATGTGTTGTGTATCATCTGTTGTGTGTCATGTATTGTGTGTCATGTGTTGAGTGTCATGTGTTGTGTGTCCTGTGTTGTGTGTCATGTGTCGTGTGTCATGTGTCGTGTGTCATGTGTTGTGTGTCATGTGTTGTGTGTCATGTGTTGTGTGTCATGTGTTGTGTGTCATGTGTTGTGTGTCATGTGTTGTGTGTCATGTGTTGTGTGTCATGTGTTGTGTGTCATGTGTTGTGTGTCATGTGTCATGTGTTGTGTGTCATGTGTTGTGTGTCATGTGTTGTGTGTCATGTGTTATGTGTCATGTGTTGTGTGTCATGTGTTGTGTGTTATGTGTCATGTGTTGTGTGTCATGTGTTGTGTGTCATGTGTCATGTGTTGTGTGTCATGTGTTGTGTGTCATGTGTTATGTGTCATGTGTCATGTGTCATGTGTCATGTGTCATGTGTCATGTGTCATGTGTCATGTGTCATGTGTCATGTGTTGTGTGTCATGTGTTGTGTGTCATGTGTTATGTGTTATGTGTCATGTGTTATGTGTCATGTATTGTGTGTCATGTGTTATGTGTTATGTGTCATGTGTTATGTGTTATGTGTTATGTGTCATGTGTCATGTGTTATGTGTCATGTGTTATGTGTCATGTATTGTGTGTCATGTGTTATGTGTTATGTGTTATGTGTTATGTGTTATGTGTCATGTGTTATGTGTCATGTGTTATGTGTCATGTGTTATGTGTTATGTGTTATGTGTCATGTGTCATGTGTCATGTGTTGTGTGTCATGTGTTATGTGTCATGTGTTATGTGTCATGTGTTATGTGTCATGTGTTGTGTGTCATGTATTGAGTGTCATGTATTGTGTGTCCTGTGTTGTGTGTCGCGTCCATCTCTTCACTATCACTTCTTTTCTAGATCCCACGATGCGTACTTTACGATCAGGTTTCGTTGTTGGCGTAGTCTTGCTCCAAGTCGTACAGTATGCCCAAGGAAGGATATGGAAACGCTACATAGGTTACTGCAATTCTCAGTCACCCAACTGTGGTGCTGGCTGTAATACTGGCAATGATTGTCAGGGGGGTGCTTGCTGGGCCAGTCAAGATACCTGTTCTCCCATCGGTTACTGCAATTCTCAGTCACTCAATTGTGGAGCTGGTTGTAGCACTAGCAGTGATTGTCAGGGGGGTGCTTGCTGGGCCAGTCAAGACACCTGTTCTCCCATCGGTTACTGTAACTCTCAGTCATCCAACTGTGGTGCTGGTTGTAGCACTAGCAGGGATTGTCGGGAGGGTGGTGCTTGCTGGGCCAGTCAAGATACGTGTACTCCGACCGGTTACTGTAACTCTGCTTCATCTAACTGTGGTGCTGGTTGTTATACTAACAATGATTGTCAGGGTGGTGGTGGTTGTTGGGCCAATCAGGACACCTGTCCTTCTACATCTTACGCTGGTTACTGTAATGCGGCTTCAACTAATTGTGGTACTCCTTGTAACATCCAAAGTGACTGCCCAGGAGGAGATTGCTGGCAAGATCAACAAACTTGTACCACTACAACTACAACTACCACTACAACTACAGCTACAACTACAGCTACAGCTACAACTACAACTACAGCCCCACCTTACGCTGGCTTGTGTAACGCTGATTCATCTAACTGTGGTACGCCTTGTAACATCCAAAGTGACTGCCCAGGTGGAAATTGCTGGGCCGTGTTCGATTCATCAACCTGTCCCACCACTCCAACTTACACTGGTTTCTGTAACGCTGCTTCGACCAATTGCGGTACCCCTTGTAATCTCTTAGGCGACTGCCCAGGAGGGGATTGCTGGCAAAATCAACAAATTTGTACCACTACAACTACAACTACCACTACAACTACAGCTACAACTACAACTACAGCTACAGTCTCACCTTACGCTGGCTTATGTAACGCTGCTTCATCTAACTGTGGTACACCTTGTAACATCCAAGGTGACTGCCCAGGTGGCGATTGCTGGGCCGTGTTCGATCCATCAACCTGTTCCACCACTCCAACTTACAATGGTTACTGTAATGCTGCTTCGACCAATTGCGGTACCCCTTGTAATCTCCTTGGCGACTGCCCAGGTGGCGATTGCTGGCAAGATCAACAAACCTGTTCTACTATTCCAACTTACATCGGTTACTGTAACGCTGTATCCTCTAACTGTGGGGCGGGCTGTAACGTGACAGCGGAGTGCCCAGGCGGGGAGTGCAAAAATGAAAAGGAATCGTGCGGGACCGATTCAGGTCACGTGATCGGCACATATCTCGGAGCGCTACCCTACGGAGTAGCGACTCCCCAACTGTCAACCGTCCCGTCCGAAGTCAATTTCATTCTGCTAGGTTTCGCCAAAGATGTATCGTATAATGGTAACTTCCAGCAGTTTTCCGAGTGGGTGAACCAGGGTGTTACTAAACAGAGCATAACGGCCGATAAAGCGGCAAATCCTAACCGAAAGTACATGGTCTCGCTGGGCGGAGCAGCCAACTATGGAGGAACGTTTGGTATCACAGGTGGTATGACCACAGCGCAGTGGGTGGCCAACGCAGATGCGTCGATTGCTAAGATAGTTTCTGATTTGAATGCTGATGGTGTTGATATCCAGGCAAGTATACTGGGGGAGTACGGGTGGCGTGTCCTGTTAGTGCGACCTCGCCACCAAAAGTTAAACGGGGTTAGTACTAAGATGGGTGACCGCTTGCGAATGACCCCGTTGTCGAGCTTGGAACTCATGTGAGTAGAGTTGTCGTTGATCTCTCATGTGCTTCGAGCGTTTTTCGCCGGGTTCTCCAGTTTTCCTCCCTCAATAAAATCAACACCTATATCTTAGCTGTGCTCCGTTGGAGTCACATCAATTCACGTAAACATTACCAGCCAGTACGCAGGGGCCGCGGAGCGTCTTTTAAAGTGTGTGTGTGTGTGTGTGTGTGTGTGTGTGTGTGTGTGTGTGTGTGTGTGTGTGTCTAAACAGGAGCGGATCTTTCTAGGGGGTACGGGGGCATTCCCTCCCCCCCGGAAAGTTTTGTATAGAATCCCGCAAATGGCATTTCCTGCATTCTGAGCGGGGATTTGCAGTCAGTTCAGAAGTTTATAAAATTTCATATTTTGGACTGTTTTGGACTGGGGTTTTTTATGTTGACAACATACGTACAGCATTTTGGGGGGGAGATTGTAAAGAGTTTTTTATCACTGATCAAAATCATCAAATCATGCCGTGTTTGGCTGTTTCTAATAATTTTTAAACCTACACGCTTCGCAGATGATATGTGTTGACAGACTAGCCCAAATTAATTAAGATGTGCATTTTCGTATGAATTGAGTTTATACATGCAAACCATTACCTAACATGCAGTGGACATGACAGTTTCAATTTTTCAAAGCTTTTATTTTTTTGCCTGGGCTAACCCCAGCCACAAAAATTAAATTTCAAAAAATCTCCGATCAACTTTTCCTTGTAGTTTCATTCTTATGTTGTGTTTTTTAATTTTGTAGTTTGAAGGCGGAACAAAAACCGCCAAATTTCCCGCGGCCATCACAGGCCTTGCTCAAAGTTTAAAGAACCGTGGTTACATAGTATCCTTCGGTCCTTACTACGGTGGCACTTGGTCCGATTACGTCAGCCTGCCATTGACCAATGTTGACTACGTCTTCTGTCAGTTCTACGCCAAGAATCTCCAGACCGTATCGGACGTGGTCAGCGACCTCACGCAAGCAAAGAATGATCTTGGCGGCTGGAGTAAGCTGATCGCTGGTTTTAACTCGAATGGCAGGAACCCAAACCCCAGTATTTCAATGCAAGCCGTGGAGCAACTGAAAGCAAATCTCAAGGGAACGTTCACTTGGGCTGCCGAACATTCTCAGAGCAACTCACCAGCGTATTGTATTGAGAAGAACTCGGCAAGAATCTTGGTGGACAACCAGGCCGCCCAGACGTG
The DNA here is from genome assembly GCA_964035015.1 of Corallium rubrum. NCBI lineage: Eukaryota > Metazoa > Cnidaria > Anthozoa > Scleralcyonacea > Coralliidae > Corallium > Corallium rubrum. The sequence continues at coordinate 10,103,057 of OZ036012.1, read as the reverse complement.
TAACTGGTGAACAATCGCATCAATGGATTAAAGTGCCTATGGGAAACGTAAATTAAGTTCGTCTTATTTGAAAGAACACTTAAAATTATAGACTAACACCTTTTCAGTTTTTCGTTTCCTTGCTTTGTTTTTGAGATATTTCAGTTTGTTTGATATGCAAATTAAACCTTTTGACGTCATAGGTACATAATGAGCTATCGGAAAAAGTTGGATATCTTTTCTATTATCAAACAAAATTAATTTGAATGAAACGTATGGACGTGTTTCGCCCACAACACTAAACATGTAGATCTTCAAGTGATTATTATATTTTGTCAGGAATATTAAAGCCCAGCATATAATTTTAAAAAGCCCCATATTGAAAGAGACATGAGTTATTTCAAATTTTTTATTAAAACTAACGTTTCGTTGCTAATCCTGCAACATCTTCAGAGTGAATAATTATTTACAAGGTTATCTCGACTTATATGCTAATATATTTACAATAACAGGAAATGCTGGGCTTTAATATTCCTGACAAGATTACGCTTTCCGCCTGGTTCGTCTATTGCTACGATTATTATATTTGATAATATAGCAAAGATATATAACTTTTCCGATAACGCATTATCCACGTGTGACGCCAAAATTTTTCATTTGCATATCAAACAAACTAAAATATCTCAAGAACGAAGCAAGGAAACGAAAAACTGCAAAGTATGTTACTCTATCATTTTAAGTGTTCTTTCAAATAAGACAAACTTAATTTTCCTTTCATAGCCACTTTAAAATAACAAAGTATATCTTTGGCAGTTTTGGTTTCCCTGCTTTGGTTGTTGAGATATTTCAGTTTGTTTGATATGCATATTAAATATTTTTACGTCACAAGTGCATAATGAGTTATTGGAGAAGGTTATAGACCGTTGATATTATCAAACCAAATTAATACAAAGGAGGCGTGTGGGAATGCTTCTCCCACAACACCAAACATGTAGAGTTTCAAGTGATTATGTTTCATAATCAAGCAAAGATGTATAACCTTCTCCAATAACTCATTATACATATGTGAAGTCAAGATGTTTAATTTGCACATCAAACAAACTGAAATATCTCAAGAGCAAAGCAAAAGAGGAAAAAAAGAGGAAAAACTGCAAAGGATGTTACTTTGTCATTTTCAGTGAGCTTCCAAATAAGACAAATTTTTGTTTAATTTTTGCTTCACATAGCCTCTATAGAAGGCGTATGTAAGCTTGCGTAAGGTTTTTTGGTGAAGTATATAGCTTAAATCCCTGCACAAACTGGCACATGTTATTCGAATTAGCTATATTAACCAGTACAATATTCTGAGAAGACCTAATTAACTTTTCAAGACTGATAGGTTTTGTAATACTTATATTCCATCTTCTATATATGTGTACTTTTCACAATACGATGTGATTACATTATGAATATTTTGTACAATCATTCAGTAATTCTAGATGCAAGTAATGTATTTTAAAACAAGACGCCTGTGTCAGGCGTTCACTCGGGCTATACGTACTGGCAAGTACCATAGTCACCCTTTGATTCAAGCTCCGCGAGCATAATTCACACAGGTGAAAATATTTAGAATATTTACGAGTGTTGCCTGCCACATCACTGTTAAACTACAAAATCAGTCAGTCACTTTTAAAATCTGCCAACAATGTGCAAGAACACCTTGATCAAAAGGCAAAGCTGTTCAACTTTTTGTCCAACTCCAAAAGCGAAAGGAGCAAAGAACTTCCAACATGCCTCACGACCTCACTCCATCACACGGCTAACAACTCACCAGAAGTATGAATAGTAGCGGAAGTACATTGTGCAAAAATGCAAATCGTGACACCCAACGAGAAAGAAAAAGGAACAGAGCCGAAACCAGGCTCGGCCTTACACAGTCTGGTGTTAGAGTATAATAGTCTAGTGTTAAACAGAGTAAAATAGTCTGGTGTTAGACAGAGTAAAATAGTCTGGTGTTAGCCATAGTAAAATAGTCTGGTGTTAGACAGAATAAAATAGTATAGTGTTAGACAGAGTAAAATAGTCTGGTGTTAGACAGAGTAAAATAGTCTAGTGTTAGACAGAGTAAAATAGTCTGGTGTTGGACAGAGTAAAATAGTCTGGTGTTAGACAGAGTAAAATAGTCTGATGTTAGACAGAGTAAAATAGTCTGGTGTTAGACAGAGTAAAATAGTCTGGTGTTAGACAGAGTAAAATGGTAAAATCAGATCAGAGCGACATGCTGTGTTTTAATGTGTTGTGAATGTGTTCGCGCTGAGTTGAGCACTGAATGGCGATCAGAAATACGATCAGACGACGTGTTGTGCATTACCAGAAAGTTGGGACAAGATGGTGGCGCGCGTGCGTATTAAGGACCATAATAATGCAGATTCTCAACAGTAAATAATAAGGAGAGCACATAATAATTCAAATTTTGCTGAAACGGTGACATATTTCTTCTTTGCCCGACTCCATCTGACTTCAGCATGGATTAAGGAACAGTTATATCTAAAAAACATTTGCTTACTTCGACGACAAAGTACTTCCCTAGCTCGTTTTATTTTTGCACTGAAAGTGCCACTATCCACAGTGTTAGCCATAGTAATCTTTGTAAACAGGTGCTAGAAATTGGCCAAATTGACCAACTACAACGTTACGGGCGATGCGAAGTGCCGGACTCGATGTGCATTCGGCTGACTCAGTCTACTTCGAGAGCACATAAAGGTCCTCCTTTGTCCCTAGCGTAGTACTTCCAAAAGCGTTTGAACTTGCTTGATTTCACAGTCCTTGTGATCGTTTACAGATTGTTTTTATATACATACATGCACGATTTAGGTAAATTCTAAATAACTCAATTACCTGAATAATGAGAAACACTAGAATACAACAGAATCACACGCCTTAGAAGACGCTTAGAATACATAATTATATTAATAGGCGAACAGCCGCTTACCGAGAGCGGCGGCACAAACAACCACGCGTGCCACGCGTTTTATTTATCATATGCGTGTTCCACGCGACAACTGATCTCACAATTATTCTATGTTTTTATTATCTTCTATAGTTATAATTTTACACAATTATTCACAGTTATTCTATGTTTTTATACTGATCTCACAATTATTCACAATTATTCTATGTTTTTATTATCTTCTATAGTTATAATTTCACACAATTATTCTATGTTTTTATACTGATCTCACAATCATTCACAATTATTCTATGTTTTTATTATCTTCTATAGTTATAATTTCACACAATTATTCTATGTTTTTATACTGATCTCACAATCATTCACAATTATTCTATGTTTTTATTATCTTCTATAGTTATAATTTTATTGGCTTTAATATAGACTTTTTAAATAAAATAGACGACTGTGGACGAGTCAGGTATCAGACAATCCAATCTGGCTTTGAAGGAATATTGTATTTCACCAAATCACAAGTTTGGAGCTAATATTGTGTGCGTCTTGGTGCTGAATTTCACCAAATAATATTGTTTAAAAAAAAATTCACCAAAGACAAAAAAATACAAAATGATGTATGTTAATTAAAAGATATATAAAAAAATACAACACATGAGGTTTTCTTATTGCATCATTCGAGTGCTGGGCGGAAGGGTCCGTTTTGACGTGAGTACTGGGCGGCACTGCTGAGTGCCGGGCGCCGCCCACCACGTACCAGCTATTGGTACAATCTAATAGTGCTAATTATAAGAAATAGCATGACTTGAGGGAAATTAGCGATTAAATTTCCCCGCCGCCGCCTTCTTTTACAAATCTTCCCGAGGCAAAGGGGAAATTTAATCGCTAAATTCCCGAAAAGTCATGTTATTAGTTTGTAATATTATGCTCGCCGAGGAAAACTTTGAGAATCTTACCGACAGGAAATTTACACGGTTGATCAGAGAAGTTGCATCTAATTTTTTCCTTTTTATATTTGACGTGTATTAAAAAAATCTTGCTTTCTTGTCATGTTTATTTTCTCCAAGCTTTGTTTGATACCGGTGTCACAATCTCAGTTATTCTGTGACAAACAGGAGCTGAGATGTCCATCTTGTCAGATAGTTCTTGTTATTGTATCTACTGCGCATGCGCTAGTAGACACAATGCTGTCGTGCGTGCAAGTTTAAGTTTTTATTTTATTTATTTATTTATTTATTTATTTATTTATTTATTTATTTATTTATTTACTTATTTATTATGTTTTTTTCCAACAGTGTATAAAGAATATTTATACCTACACACAAATAAATATATACATAATTAAACGACAGACAAACATGCACATATACAAACTAAACTTTAAGAGAAGTGGCAAGGATAGCCGCAACAGCGTTTGTCAATTACTGCGGTCCCGTACATAAATAGATTAAGAGGAAAAACAAAAAAAAACAAAACAAAAAAAGTTCAATTCAGATCAAAACAAAAATAAATAAAAGAACGATGAAAATCCGCATAGCAAAAGCTGTTAAGTACAACAGCAAAGGTCACCAAGCAAGCTCCGGGCGGAGTTAAGTTAAGAGTTAAGAGTTAAGAGTTAAGTTAAGAATAGGAACCTTCGGAGCCAATGAGAATGCAGGGTTAAACGACAATGTACCGAATGTTAGCGGATGATGCCTTCGGGGCCAATGAAAATGCAGGGTGGAACAACAACTTACCGAGTGATAACCGAATACTGTAGATCTGGTCGTTTTCGGAAGTGATTTTAAATTATAGCATACTTCGCCACGAATCTAATAGTTCGCGCCAAAGTTAGTGGAGGTGGATGGTTTGGAAGCTCCATTGTCTTTCAAGATTACGCAATGGTCATGTTGATGAACACAATGGTTCATGTTGGAGGAAGGCAATTGGTTGAAGAAAGGAAATTCTATGGACACGTGACGACGAAGGACTACACTAATTAAACCCGAACGTTGTTCTTGGATGACTGCTTCATTATACAGAAAATACAATACGTTCAGTGACCGTGAAATTAGACAAATTGAACAAAAGCATGGAACGATGACTTTTGCCGAGTTTCCAAACCATCCCCCTCGACTAACTATATTCGCGCTGAGTGTCGTAGAAACCCTGCGTTTGGTCTTCTCTCGTTGCTGGTTCAATATTCAACACTCTGGGGACTGTATTTTCTACACTTTATTTCATCTTCAAGAATCATTAACACTCTATATTAATCACTCTATTCAATCTTTTCAATCAATCTCCTAAACACTTATCATGCAAATGGTTATTCAGCTAAATGTTATTCTAAACTAAACTTGTACTTCTTTCACAGTCCGAGTCTGGGTTACAGGAGAGTCTTTATAAGTTGGAGAGTTATGTTAAAAGGTGGAGACTAAGCACCAATCTAAAAAAATCTAAGGTTTTAGTTTTTGGTAATAAATCTCAAAGGCGTCTATATATTACTTCAAATTGGCATTTTGGGGGAGACATGATAGAATGTGTTGATGAGTACTGCTATTTAGGAATTACTTTTCATTACGCTGGGAGTTTTAAACTTGCATGAAACTTGTTGCATTATAAGGCGTTGCGTGCACATCATAGTATATTTAGAAACTTCTCTAATGTGGATAGTGTCTCGATTAAGGTTCTCTTAAAATTATTCTCAACCCTTGTATCTCCGATTCTATTATATTGCTGCGAGGTATGGGGAGTGTATGTTTTGGGAAGAATAACCAATATTGATATGTTCAAGAAGAAATTATTCAGTGTGATCACAGATATTGATAAGCTACATTTAAAATTTTGTAAGCGAATTTTAGGAGTTCATTCATAGTCTACTAATTTGCTCGTGTATGTATTCAGTCATGTTCTCAGAGTGCTAAATTCACTGATTTCTTGTTGAATATGTGTGATATCGGGTCTTTGGAGAATACTGTGGTTATGTCCAAAAATGATATTAATAATCTATCTAAATATATCAAAAATGAATTATGTAAAAGATATAATACTATATGGAAAGATCAGACTCAACAATGTAGTAAATTGCGTATCTTAAACCTTGTGAAACCACATTTGGAATTTGAAAGTTATTTATCTCGAGTCAAAAATGTAAAGCATCGTCAAGCGGTTACAAGGTTTAGGGTATCCGCACATAAGTTTCCAAGTGAAGTTGGGCGATATACAAATATCGCATACAATTTAAGATTATGTCCCATTTGTAAGTCAAAGGATGTAGGTGACGAATATCATTATTTCTCAAATTGTAATAATGATAAATTAGTAAATCTTCGAGAAAATTTCATAAACGAGATATCAAATATTAATAGTAGCTTTAAATTGTTGAGTAAAAACGATCTATTTCATTATTGTATGGCTATGCACGATGAATGCATAACAGAATGTACAGCCAAATATGTATATAGTTTAACCAAGATTTTCAATGACTCTACTGTAGGTAATTAGTTTATTAGGTGAATAACCTTTTTTTGTATTAACATTTGTATTAGTATCCTATGTACCAATAATGGTGTCATGGAAATAAAGATTCTTCTTATTATTATTATTAATATCTAATAACAACTATTATGGAATTTCTTCCGCTATAAATTCTTCCCATCGAATTTCTTCCGCTCTACATTTCTTCCCTTACAATTTCTTCCGATCTATATACAATAACTAATTTACTAATACAATTACAATAATTTACGTAAAACGAACTACACATTAAAGTCTCTACGTGTTAAATCAGTTCTTATATTTTTACATGATATGATTCTTTTTGGCATGCTTTTTGCTATTTACATAAACATATTTTATCCGACATCCGAGTTGAGCACTGAATTGGCGAATAGAAATACGATGAGAACGACAAGTTGTGTCACTATATTGTTGTGTCTATATAGTGGCTTTGTATGTGTTCGCGCTGAATGTTGATCTAAAATGCGATCAGAGCGATATTTTGTGTTAATTAATATATAACTAAAAAACATTTGCTTACTTCGACGACAGTAAGTACTTCCCTAGCTCGTCTTATTTTTGCACTAAAAGTGCCACTATCCATAGTGTCAGCCATAGTAATCTCTGTAAACAGGTGCTAGAAATTGGCCAAATTGACCAACAATTAACGTTACGGGCGATGCGAAGTGCCCGACTCGAGGTGCATTCGGCAGACTCAGTCTACTTCGAGAGCACATAAAGGTCCTCATTTGTCTCTAGCATAGTACTTCCAAAAGCGTTTGAATTTGCTTGATTTCAGAGTCCTTACATGCACGGTTTAGGCAAATTCTAAAGAACTCAATGACCCGACTGAGAAACACCAGAATACAACAGAATCACACGCCTCAGAAGACGCTTGGAATACATAATTATATTATTAGGCGAACAGCCGCTTACCGAGAGCGGCGGCACGAACGACCAAAATTTCCGGTGATAGTCTATATGGTTTGTTGTGCCATTCCGTGTTTAGTAGCTAGTGTTTAGTGTATTGTGAATAGTTTGTTGTTTGCCTTATCCCTAATCATAAAATGACAATTTAAGGTAAATTGGGAAAAACAGGAAACGCGTTCGCTAATCGCATGATCAACGCGCTCTAACATGTCAACAGTACACTTGAAACACTTCAGATTTCAGAAAGAGCTTGATTCGAAGCCAAACGAGCATCACCCGGCTTTGAAGGAATATTGTATTTCACCAAATCACAAGTCTGGAGCTAATATTGTGTGCGTTTTGGTGCTAAATTTCACCAAATAATATTGTTTAAAACAAAAATTCACCAAAGACAAAAAATACAAAATGATGTATATTAATTAAAAGATATATAAAAAAATACCACACGTGAGGTTTTCTTATTGCATAATTCGAGTGCTGGGCGGAAGGGTCCGTTTTGACGTGAGTACTGGGCGGCACTGCTGAGTGCCAGGCGCCACGTCCACCACGAACCAGCTATTGGTACAATCTAATAGTGCTAATTATATGTAATAGCATGACTTGAGGGAAATTAGCGATTTAATTTCCCCGCCGCCGAGGAAAGACTTGTGCGGCCCAAGGACATTTACAAATCTTCCCGAGGCAAAGGGGAAATTTAATCGCTAATTTCCCGAAAAGTCATGTTATTAGTTTGTAATATATTGATCGCCGAGGAAAACTTTGAGAATCTTACCGATAGGAAATTTACACGGTTGATCCGAGAAGTTGCATCTAATTTTCCCGTGCATGTTGATGAGGGAAAATATATGCAAGCGGGAAATTTAGAAGAAGACAAAGGATTTCTTTGTCTTCTAATTTTCCCTCATCAACACGCACGGGAAAATTAGAAGATTTTTAATTAGAAGACAAAGGATAAATTTCCCTCTTGTATGAGCGATGAGGGAAATACGAGGTTTACATTCAGAGAACAAAAGAATCCGAGGCGATCATGGTATTATCTTATATATAGACGGATTGTTTGCGAAAGTCACGGAACATTTGTCTGCGAACATGCAATTTTTTCCTCTCAAATTTGACGTGTATAAAGAAACCACAGACAGAGACACACAGAGGCACAATGTTTTCTTGTTTTTCAATGTCATGCTGTTTGATACCGGCGTCACGGTCTCAGTTATCTCTCATGTTCCTTTCTTGTCGGCACGAGCCGATAATTTTTTCCGCAAATTGTTTACTATTCTGTCTGCACGTACTATGGTTATTATAAAAGGCCAACCAAAGTGCCCATTTGTCAGTGTTCGTGTTGACCAGACAGCAAGAGCAGAAAAGTGGAAAAAGAATAACTGACTGTACACCAAGAAATCTCAAGTAAGTTTTTTGCTTTATGCTGTTGTAGTAATGTTAATCATCAAGTATTGTCATATGATTAAAAAATAGGCATGCTCAGCGTGCATGTATCTACTGCGCTACGGTACAAATTACTCACCCTCATTAAATTACTCACTCACTCACTCACTCACTCACTCGCATTCACTCACGCTCACTATATCACGCACCCACCCACTCACTCATTGATCACTCGTTGATTTACTTTGTCATTCACTTCTTCCTTCCATATCTAATTTTTTCTAGACTTTTTAAATTTACTTGGGTGGGTGCCTTGCATGGGCCTTCGAGTCCCGTTCGCACCCTTCCCCTTTTGGATCGTATTATTATATTTTTATACTGCATGTCTATCGTCATCTTGTTATGTAATTCTATTATTGCTCTATTGTTGTTAAATATATATGATCCAAATAAATTTGTTTAAAAAAACCCAAAAAACAACAAAACAAGTTGTAACAACATTCTCAATTTAGTAGTTCAGCATCGCGTAAATAAAACAACGCGCCTCGACTTTCTCGCTCAAACGACAAGCTTTCCATGGACGAAAAGACAGAGCGAGTGCTTGTTTGGGTTAGAATCAAGATCTTTCTGAAATCTGAATAGCCTTTTAACTAATGTTGACATGTTAGATCGTCGGCCAAGATGTCTTAGCTATAAGTTTGTATGCAGAAATCAACTGTACATGGCACTGCTTGAGTTATATGTAGGCGTATAAAATACTTATTCCAAAAGCGCGTGGATCATTGTTCAGGCAAATCAATAAAATGTGTTACCACTTCAGAGTCTAACATATGTAAAGATTAATAAAACGATATGGTGTGACATTCTTTTAACAATGCGATTAGCGACCGTGTTTCCCGTTTTTCCCAAATTAATATTTACCTAAAATTGTCATTTTATGATTAGGGATAAGGCAAACAACAAAATATTCACATGTGTTGCGTGTCATGTGTTGTATGTCATGCATTGTGTCATGTGTTGTTTGTCATGTGTTGAGCGTTATGTACTGTGGGTCATGTGTTGAGTGTTATGCATTGAGTGTCATGTGTTGCGTGTCATGTATTGTGTGTCATGTATTGTATGTCATGCATTGTGTCATGTGTTGTTTGTCATGTGTTGAGCGTTATGTACTGTGGGTCATGTGTTGAGTGTTATGTATTGTGGGTCATGTATTGAGTGTTATGTATTGTGTGTGATGTGTTGTGTCATGTGTTTTGTGTCATGTGTTTTGTGTCATGTGTTTTGTGTCATGTATTGTGTGTCATGTGTTGTGTGTCATGCATTGTATGTCATGTGTTGGGTGTCATGTATTGTGTGTCATGTATTGTGTGTCATGTATTGTGTGTCATGTGTTGCGTGTCATGTATTGTGTCATGTGTTGTGTGTCATTTGTTGTGTGTAATGTGTTGTGTGTCATGTATTGTGTGTCATGTGTTGTGTGTCATGTGTTGTGTGTCATGTATTGTGTGTCATGTGTTGTGTGTCATGTATTGTGTGTCATGTATTGTGTGTCATGTGTTGCGTGTCATGTATTGTGTCATGTGTTGTGTGTCATTTGTTGTGTGTAATGTGTTGTGTGTCATGTGTTGTGTGTCATGTATTGTGTGTCATGTATTGTGTGTCATGTGTTGTGTGTCATGTGTTGTGTGTCATGTGTCATGTGTTGTGTGTCATGTGTTGTGTGTCATGTGTTGTGTGTCATGTGTTGTGTGTCATGCATTGAGTGTCATGTGTTGTGTGTCATGTATTGAGCGTTATGTATTGTGGGTCATGTGTTGAGTGTTATGTATTGTGTGTGATGTGTTGTTTGTCATGTGTCATGTGTCGTGTGTCATGTGTTGTATGTCATGTGTTGTGTGTCATGTGTTGTGTGTCATGTGTTGTGTGTCATGTGTTGGGTGTCATGTGTTGTATGTCATGTGTTGGGTGTCATGTGTTGTGTGTCATGTGTTTTGTGTCATGTATTGTGTCATGTGTTGTGTGTCATGTGTTGTGTGTCATGTGTTGTGTGTCATGTATTGTGTGTCATGTGTTGTGTGTCATGTGTTGTGTGTCATGTGTTGTGTGTCATGTGTCATGTGTTTTGTGCCATGTGTTGAGTGTCATGTGTTGTGTGTCATGTGTTGTGTGTCATGCATTGAGTGTCATGTGTTGTGTGTCATGTATTGAGCGTTATGTATTGTGGGTCATGTGTTGAGTGTTATGTATTGTGTGTGATGTGTTGTTTGTCATGTGTCATGTGTCGTGTGTCATGTGTTGTATGTCATGTGTTGGGTGTCATGTGTTGTATGTCATGTGCTGGGTGTCATGTGTTGTGTGTCATGTGTTTTGTGTCATGTATTGTGTCATGTGTTGTGTGTCATGTGTTGTGTGTCATGTGTTGTGTGTTATGTATTGTGTCATGTGTTGTGTGTCATGTGTTGTGTGTCATGTGTTGTGTGTCATGTGTCATGTGTTTTGTGCCATGTGTTGAGTGTCATGTGTTGTGTGTCATGTGTTTTGTGTCATGTATTGTGTGTCATGTGTCATGTGTTTTGTGCCATGTGTTGAGTGTCATGTGTTGTGTGTCATGTGTTGTGTGTCATGTATTGTGTGTCATGTGTTGAGTGTCATGTATTGTGTCATGTATTGAGTGCCATGTCTTGTGTGTCCTGTGTTGTGTGTCATGTATTGTGTGTCATGTGTTTTGTGTCATGTATTGTGTGTCATGTGTTGTGTGTTGTGTGTCATGTGTTGTGTGTCATGTGTTGTGTGTCATGTATTGTGTGTCATGTGTTGTGTGTCATATGTTGTGTGTCATGTGTTGTGTGTCATGTGTCATATGTTGTGTGTCATGTGTTGTGTGTCATGTATTGAGTGTCATGTATTGAGTGTCATGTGTCGTGTGTCATGTGTTGTCATGTGTTATGTGTCATGTGTTGTGCGTCATGTATTGTGTGTCATGTATTGTGTGTCATGTATTGTGTGTCATGTGTTGTGTGTCATGTGTTGTGTGTCATGTGTTGTGTGTCATGTGTTGTGTGTCATGTGTTGTGTGTCATGTATTGTGTGTCATGTGTTCAGCTAGTGTCGTGTGTCATGTGTTATGTGTTAGTGTTGTGTGTCCTGTGTTTGGATCGTGTTTATGGTGATCTCTTCACTATCACTTCTTTTCTAGATTCCACAATGCGTACTTTACGATCAGGTTTCATTGTTGCCGTAGTCTTGCTCCAAGTCGTACAGTATTCCCAAGGAAGGATATGGAAACGCTTCAGCGGTGCTCCATCTACATCTCACGATGGCTTATGTAACGCTGGTTCATCTAACTGTGGTACGCCTTGTAACAACCAAAGTGACTGCCCAGGTGGCGATTGCTGGAAGGTGTTCGATCCATCAACCTGTCCCACCACTCCAACCAAGTCCGGCTTATGTAACGCTGATTCATCTAAATGTGGTACGCCTTGTAATCTCCTACGTGACTGCCCAGGTGGCGATTGCTGGGCCGTGTTCGATCCATCAACCTGTCCCAAAACTCCAACTAAGACCGGCTTATGTAACGCTGATTCATCTAAATGTGGTGCGCCTTGTAATCTCCTACGTGACTGCCCAGGTGGCGATTGCTGGAAGGTGTTCGATCCATCAACCTGTCCCACCAGTCCAACTAAGACCGGCTTATGTAACGCTGATTCATCTAACTGTGGTGCGCCTTGTAAGCTCCTACGTGACTGCCCAGGTGGCGATTGCTGGGCCGTGTTTGATCCATCAACCTGTCCCACCAGTCCAACTAAGACCGGCTTATGTAACGCTGATTCATCTAACTGTGGTGCGCCTTGTAAGCTCCTACGTGACTGCCCAGGTGGCGATTGCTGGGCCGTGTTTGATCCATCAACCTGTCCCACCAGTCCAACTAAGACCGGCTTATGTAACGCTGATTCATCTAACTGTGGTGCGCCTTGTAAGCTCCTACGTGACTGCCCAGGTGGCGATTGCTGGGCCGTGTTTGATCCATCAACCTGTCCCACCAGTCCAACTAAGACCGGCTTATGTAACGCTGATTCATCTAACTGTGGTGCGCCTTGTAAACTCCTACGTGACTGCCCAGGTGGCGATTGCTGGGCCGTGTTTGATCCATCAACCTGTCCCACCACTCCAACTAAGAACCGTTACTGTAACGCTGCATCCTCTAACTGCGGGGCGGGCTGTGAGGTGGCAGAGGATTGCCCAGGTGGGGAATGCAAAAATAAACACGAATCGTGCGGGACCGATTCAAGTTCAGGTCACGTCATCGGCACGTATATCTTGGGGCGTTACCAGCCGGAGTAGCAACTCCGCAACTGTCAACCGTCCCGTCCGAAGTCAATTTCATTCTGCTAGGTTTCGCCAAAGATGTTTCGTATAATGGTAACTTCCAGCAGTTTTCCGAGTGGGCTAACCAGGGTATTACTAAACAGAGCATAACGGCAGATAAAACGGCAAATCCTAACCGAAAGTACATGGTCTCGTTGGGCGGAGCAGCCAACTATGGAGGAACGTTTGATATTAAGATTGGTATGACCACAGCGCAGTGGGTGGCCAACGCAGATGCGTCGATTGCTAAGATAGTTTCTGATTTGAATGCTGATGGTGTTGATATCCAGGCAAGTAGAACTTAAATTATGGTAATGATAATATAAGGTGTTACTCCGAGCGACAAATCATAGCGAAGAAGTAGAGAAAACTCTACTTGGCCAGGCAGGGATTCGAACCCGCGACCTTCGGTTTACTAGTCCGATGCTCTACCAACTGAGCTACATACAGATCACGTTGGGAGATGGTGGTCGAATGATGGCACTTGGGTTATTTGATATTTTGAAAGGGATACTAGTTACTAAACATATATTAGTATTCGCGGGTTCGAATCTCAACCTGGCCAAGTAAAGTTTTCTCTAATGTAATGTGATGTAACGCAACGCAACGCAACGCAACGTAATGCAATGCGCATAATACAATACAATACAATACAATACAATACAATACAATATAATACAGTACAGTACAGTACAGTACAGTACAGTACAGTACAGTACAGTACAGTACAGTACAGTACAGTACAGTACAGTACAGTACAGTACAGTACAGTACAGTACAGTACAGTACAGTACAGTACAGTACAGTACAGTACAGTACAGTACAGTACAGTACAGTACAATACAATACAATACAATACAATACAATACAATACAATACCCAATGGCCCTTGATGGAACTAGTTCATAGAATAAACTGCATGGGGAAAACTATGATGTTAATTTTGCGGAGGGTGAAAAACCCTCGAAGCACAGAAGAAAAGCTACAAACGCTACTCATACGAAGCTAAGTTATTCGCCCATCCGAGCACTATCCCCATCAATCGACCTGGTAAGACTAGGTAGCGCGCAAGTTTCTACAAAAATTTAATAAAACTGAACTTCAAAAATGGCCGATCAACTTTTCCTTATTGTTTCATTCCCATGTTGTGTTTCTTTATGTCTTCCACCGTGTCTTGAGACTGCACTCTTGAATGTGATACCTATAACAGCTATAAGCCCTATAGGAGGTAGCTGTAATTAGATCTTTCCCATTCGTAAAGACAGACCACCTCTTTGCCTTAGGTCATGTTAGTTCTCATTAATAGGGTTTGCATTATTTACATTCTCAATTACAACATAAACCGGACAGATGGGAGACATAAGAATCCTATTCCCTTGCAAATATTTCCTTTATTTTGTAGTTTGAAGGCGGAACAAAAGACGCCAAATTTCCCGCGGCCATCACAGGCCTTGCTCAAAGCTTAAAGAACCGTGGTTACATCGTGTCCTTCGGTCCTTACTACGGTACCGGTGGCACTTGGTCCGATTACGCTAGCCTGCCATTAATCAATGTTGACTACGTCTTCTGTCAGTTCTACGCCAATGATCTCCAGACAGTATCGAGTGTGGTCAGCGACATCACGCAAGCAAAGAATTATCTTGGCGACTGGAGTAAGCTGATCGCTGGTTTTAACTCCAATGGCAGAAACCAAAACCCCAGTATTGCAATGCAAGCCGTGGAGCAACTGAAAGCAAATCTCAAGGGAACGTTCACTTGGGATGCCGAACATTCTCAGAGCAACTCACCAGCGTATTGCATTGAGAAGAACTCGGCAAGAATCTTGGTGAACAACCAGGCGGCCCAGTCGTGTTACTGGTGAACAATCGTTTGAATGGATTAACTCAACAAGTCAACTTCAATATTTCTTCTTTGTTTTCTTACCTCTTTTCTACATATAACCTAAAATAGCTGGAAATAGGATAACTTGAAAACTTTACACTTTATTTAGCCTTCAGGCTCTAACATTATTGTTTATTTTCACTATTAGCAAATACCTGTACTTTTCTAATTCTTTTGTAAGACTTTTCTTGTAGTTATCTATCATGAGCAAATAAATTTGAATTGAATTGAATTGAATTGAATTGAATTGAATTGAATTGAATTGAATTGAAATGAAATGAAATGAAATGAAATGAAATGAAATGAAATGAAATGAAATGAAATGAAATGAAATGAAATGAAATGAAATGAAATGAAATGAAATGAAATGAAATGAAATGAAATGAAATGAAATGAACGGACCTGACCTGACCTGACCTGACCTGACCTGACCTGACCTGACCTGACCTGACCTGACCTGACCTGACCTGACCTGACCTGACCTGACCTGACCTGACCTGACCTGACCTGACCTGACCTGACCTGAACTGAACTGAACTGAACTGAACTGAACTGAACTGAACTGAATTGAATTGAATTGAATTGAATTGAATTGAATTGAATTGAATTGAGTTGAGTTGAGTTGAGTTGAGTTGAGTTGAGTTGAGTTGAATTGAATTGAGATGAAACGAATTGAGATGAATTGAATTGAGATGAAATGAATTGAGATGAATTGAATTGAGATGAATTGAATTGAATTGAGATGAATTGAATTGAGTTGAATTGAATTGAAATGAAATTGAATTGAATGAATTGAATTGAATTGAATTGAATTGAATTGAGTTGAATTGAATTGAAATGAATTGAATGAATTGAATTGAATTGAATTGAATTGAATTGAATTGAATTGAATTGAATTGAATTGAATCGAGTTGAATTGAATTGAATTGAATTGAATTGAATGAATTGAATTGAATTGAATTGAATTGAATTGAATTGAATTGAATTGAATTGAATTGAATTGAGTTGAATTGAATTGAAATGAAATTGAATTGAATGAATTGAATTGAATTGAATTGAATTGAGTTGAATTGAATTGAAATGAAATGAATTGAATGAATTGAATTGAATTGAATTGAATTGAATTGAATTGAATTGAATTGAATCGAGTTGAAGTGCTTAATTTTGACTCAAAAAATAAGTTTGTTTTATTTGAAAGAAATCTTAAAATAACAAAGTAACATCTTCTGCAATTTTTCATTTCCTTCCTTCGTTGTTGAGATATTTCATGTTGTTATATAGCTAGAGTTTCGCTGGATACAACGAATACTGTCATTGGTTGGTTTGTGGTCACATGACCTTAGCTAAATTTCAATGTCTACCGAGCGGGCAACAATTAAGAACTTATTGCCTGCTCGGTCAATAAGTTCTCAATTGTTGCCCGCTAGAACTTTGAACCCTTCACGGCATCCTATAAACAAAAGCTTGTTTGGTAATAAAAAAAGAATATTTATAGGTCTTCAAAGCATGTGTGAAGATTAACTGGTGAAATGTATTGCTGTTCTTTTGTTCTGAGACTCATATTTGTTTGGTTGAAGTAAAATTACGGAGCCAGGCGAAATGTTTTGGCAAGTCTTAGCGTTTGTCTTCAGTGTACTTTCCCTTGATAAACGTCGAAATTATTCAGTGAAACTCTAGCTATACAGTGTGTATAAAAAAAATTCGAACCCTTAGAAAATGAATTAGCATTCTTTTCAGACAACCTATTGTAGTAGTTTGAAAGCCCTAAAAGCGCTGAGTTATAAATTAATCAGCACATAAGTTAAACAGGAAGAGAAAAAGCTTTTAAGTACTTTCACCATGCATACACTTCAAGTTATCTTAATTTCCCAGGTGTATAAGACCATGTTTTTTTACGCATCCGTGGCTCAGAAGTGTTTTATTGGTGCTTTCAAACTACTACAACAGGTTGTTTGAAACGAATGCTATTTCATTTTCTAAGGGTTCGAATTTATTTGATACACACTGTATAACAAAACACTTAATGTCTGATCCCTCGGAAAACAATTAGTTCTGTTTTCCCTCGAGTCTCGATGTTTCCCTCGACTTCGTCTCGGGAAATATCAAGACTCTTGGGAAAATTAGTTTTGTTTTCTCTCGAGTCTTTCGTCTCGGGAAATATCAAGACTTTCGGGAAAATAAAACTAACTGTTTCCCTCGGGAGCAGACATCAAGACTGCGTTCACACGAGTCCGGTGTAGAAGATAAACGGTAAAATGTGGTTACGTTCACACAAATCCGTCATAATTTAACGACGCTTTGAAGGCGTTCACACGACACCGGAACTTTGTGGTGTATATCCAGTATTTCAGTGCTGTGCACTGTTTAAATAGCCATATCTCGTCAAAAGTAAATGGAAACGAGAAGCAATTCAAAGAATATTATCCCCCAAGGTGTATAGTGCATTCTAGGTTTACAATTTTAGTCTTTCCGTTAGGAACTCACCTTATTGACTTCATCTTCTCCTATTTACACTGCCTAGTCATTGTTGCAATAGTGTTATAATTGTTCAAACAGCAGCACAAGTTCTTAGCAGAAGCTTTCCGAAGTCGAGAAGACAAATAAAGTTTTCTATCGCTGAAAAATACGCCAGCCGTTTGGTTAGGAGCCGAAAATTTAGGAACTGGGTACTAAAGCGGAGCGAAAAAGTGCCGGATCTTGTGTTCACACGACACCGCCAAGGGTTCCGTTTCATTTCGATCCGTCTAGAAATCGTTTTCAAAACGCTCCGGTTAGAGCGCCGTTTTCACACAATTTCGATCCGGTGCCGTGTGAACGCAACGGCGTTTTGTGACTTTTTAGCGCCGTTTTCAACTCGCTCCGGACTCGTGTGAACGGGGTCCAAGTGTATATTGTTTGATACGCAAATTAAATATTTTGACATCACATGAATTATCGGAGGCGGTTAACTAAGTATATCTTTCCTATTATCAAACAAAATTAATACAAAGGAAGCATGTGCGGCGTCTGTTTCTCTCACAACACCAAATATCAGTAGAGTTTCAAGTGATTATGTTTGATAATAGCAAAGATATATAACCTCCTCCGAAAAATCATTATGCACATGTGACGTCAAAATGTTTAATTTGCATATCAAACAAATTGAAACTTTTCAACAACGAAGCAAGGAAACGAAAAACTGCAAAAGAGGTTACTTTGTCATTTTATGTGTTCTTTCAGAGAAGTGACAAACTTAATTTTTGCTTCATAGCCGTCTATAACAGGCGTATGTAAGCTTGCGTAAGTTTTTTTAGTGAAGTATACGCTTAAATCCCTGCACAAACTGGCACATCTTATTCCAAATAGCTTTCTTAACCAGCATAATTTGAGAAGACCTAATTAACTTTTCAAGACTGATGGGTTTGTAATACTTATATTCCATCTTCTATATATGTGTACTTTTAACAATACGATGTGATTACATTATGAATATTTTGTACAATCATTCAGTAATTCTAGATGCAAGTAATGTATTTTTAAACAAGACGCCTGTGTCAGGCGTTTACTCGGGCGGCTACGTACTGGCAAGTACCATAGTCACCCTTTGATTCAAGCTCCGCGAGCATAATTCACACAGGTGAACATATTTATGATATTTACGAGTGTTGTTTGCCACATCACTGTTAAACTACAAAATCAGTCAGTCACTTTCGAAATCTACCAACAGCGTGCAAGAACACCTTGATCAAAAGGCAAAGCTGTTCAACTTTTTGTCCAAGTCCAAACGCGAAAGGAGCAAAGAAATTACCACATGCATCTCGTTCCCAGAGCCCACGTTCCCCTTACCCAGCGGGCGGGAAACGAGAGGCTCTGGGATAATCTGTTCACGCCATCACAGGATTCTTGTTATCCGGAAGAAGAGTAATCAGTTCATCAGCCAATGAAATATCGATGTGAAACGGATTATCCCGAGTCTCTCGTTTCCCGGGTAGGGTACGTGGGCTCTGGGAACGAGATTGGACCTCACTCAGTCACACGGCTAACAACTCACCGGAAGTATGAATAGTAGCGGAAATAAAATGTACAAAAATGGAAATCGTGACACCCAAAAAGAAAGAAAAAGGAACAGAGCCGAAACCAGACTCGGCCTAACACAGTAGCCCAAGTAATAAACTAACTACCTAAACCGTTTAAGTAATAGTGTGTATTCTATACTAGTTTGTAGAAAAAAGTTTCAAAAGGCTCTCCTCTTGACAAGTAACAATGTTTGGTGTTAGACAGTGTAACATAGTTTGGTGTTACGGACGAACCATTATTTTTCTGGATATAAAAATATTGAAAAAAGTTGTTTGCAGACGCTGATAAGATCAAATAAATTGCAGAGCAATGATGAAAGCCCCATGATTTAATATTTGTTACCAACTTATCTCCGTTCTCAGTAGCTATGCACTAGCGTAGCCAAGGGGGGTGCGAGGGGCGGCGGTCTCCCCCTCTCCCCCGCAATCGTCTCCAAGACCATTCTCGTGAAAAGTTTAAATCATGGAGAAACTTGTAGGAGGTGGGGGGGTTACATTGTTTTAAGGCCAAGTGAGTAGACTAGTAATGTGTTATACAGTACAGCATTAGGCATGCATATGCTATAAATTACAATTAACAATTAGACAACGAGCCCGAGTTTTCTATGAGCGAATAGTCAACGAGGCGAAGCCGAGTTGACTATCGCTCAAAGAAAACGAGGGCGAGTTGTCTAATTGTTTTAGTATAAATTTACCAGCAAAAGTTAAATAAATTATCGAACATAACATATTCTTTGAGGCTCGTTTAATGCATTTTTTAACTGCCAACAACAAACGTTCAACGGTCATTTCGGACATCTCCTTGGCCTGTACAGTAACCGATGGAAAAGTAAAGTTTTCTTGCATAATTTAGCATGGATTTACATGTACAATATTGAAACAATATATATCCACTCCTTTGATTTGTAAAAGTGACAAAAAGTTGAAAGAAACATTCAATTTGGCATATAGTTTACATCACGAAATCTTGTCAACAGCAAGCGTAATTTTGAAATGTGTATTGTTTCCAGTTATTTCGTTTTAAACGAACACAGATAAACAATTTAACGCTCTTACCATTAATAATTTCCATTCTAACCATTTTGTAGCCGGTTTTTTTCTTCTGTAGAACGTATTGCTTCGCCTAAATGTTCAATTTCTTCTTTCATTTGCATACTCCGTTATAATTTCGGCGCCATTGTTGCTTAACAGAACAACCGCTGGCTCTAATGATCATTGTTCGTGCTATTTGATCATTGTTCGTGCTCTAATGATCATTGTTCGCATTTCGTCATTGGTCATTTTTTTTAAAAGAATGACTTTCATTGGTTTATCCCAGAGGTTTATATCACCAATTATAAACTCCTGCAATAGCCAATGAAATTCGAGGATTTGCATTATAAACTTGTAAATTTATACTAATACTAATTAGGTCTATACAAAATGCCTCCAACTTGTTTTACATTTACGACTTCTTTATAAATAAATCTAAAGATATTTTGAGGTGTATCATTCTATGTTCTGGTTTGATTTCAACAAAATTATGTAATTTATGGCTTTTGGATTACTCTTAATGACTTGCCTCAAAATGCAGGAAATGGCGTTTCAGAGACCCTAGAAATCCAAAATTTTCTGGGAGGGCATGTCCCCAGACCCCCTAGGAGATCGAGGTTCTTGCCCCCCAAAACTCAACATAAGACCCTGTGGTAGCAAGCCACGTACTGTCTGTGTCTTGTACTTTACTGGTCAGGAAATTATACAGTCACTGCATATACCATCCACATATCTAAGACACCAGATATATGCTCTAAAAATAGTGATGAAATAATTTACATGTATCTGTTGTAGTTAAAAAAAATAGTTTGCAAATGAAGGCTGCAGAAAAAAAATTGTTTGCAGAGGTTCAAGCACTGAAAAAATTGTTTGTCTTGAAAAATTTTTCATTCCCCCCCCCCCCTAGGGTAATTACCAAATCAAATTTTGAAGTCCGTTCAAAGGACATTCTAAATCAATTGCATTGGGAAGATCTTGCCATTCGCAGATTTAAACATGAAATGATTACGATGTTCAAAGTTCTAAATCACCTGTACCCCGAATATATTACTAATCAATTTAAGAGGGTTGAAGATACAAATCAATATAATTTAAGAGGTTGTGATACTAAAATTGTTTTACCACAACCCAAAACTGAATATGTAAGAAAATCTTGTCGATTTAGAGCAGCGTTAAAGTGGAACAATCTACCTAATGAATTAAGACAAATCAAATCATTAAATTGTTTCAAACGCGAACTTCATACCTATTGCCTCAACTCTCCGACTCGTATCTTGTTAATACATCATATCTTGTAAATATTTTGTACTATATATTTCTATAATTAATTTCCGGCATTTTTTTGAATTTTGGGTCTCTGAAACAGCATTTCCCGCATTTTGAAGACACTTCTGAGCAAAATATAAAGGTCTGAAATCCCATTTTTTAACAGAGTTTCTCGTCATTTTTAAGAAATAATTCTATAAAGTAGAATAATTAATTACACATAAATGAAGAACAGTGCATGTATTTTAATTAACAAAGTAGAAACCTAATTAGTAATATATTCACAGTGGTCTGCCTCCCAGACAATACCTTGAGCAGAAGGGAATTAAGTGAGTGAGTGAGTGAGTGAGTGAGTGAGTGAGTGAGTGAGTGAGTGAGTGAGTGAGTGAGTGAGTGAGTGAGTGAGTGAGTGAGTGAGTGAGTGAGTGAGTGAGTGAGTGAGTGAGTGAGTGAGTGAGTGAGTGAGTGAGTGAGTGAGTGAGTGTGAGAGTGAGTGAGTGAGTGAGTGAGTGAGTGAGTGAGTGAGTGAGTGAGTGAGTGAGTGAGTGAGTGAGTGAGTGAGTGAGTGAGTGAGTGAGTGAGTGAGTGAGTGAGTGAGTGAGTCGGCGACTGTTGTAGAAGTTGAATCAGGTTGAACTTCTACAACAATTACAGACAGTCGCCGATGTGATAACAGTTAATGGAAACATCAACCGCCGACAGTCGGCGACTTTTTCAAATTTGCTAGATATTTACAACGTAAAAGACAAAATTATTTACAAAAGTCGGCCAAATCCTTTCCAAAAAACCTCGATTTTGTTAAAGAGGTATACAAAATCCGTGGCGTAGCGAGGGTCTATACATTGGAGGGGCCGAGCGCCGAAGGCGCGAGGTAGGTAGGGGGGTCCGAGGGCATGCTCCCCCGGAAAAAGTTTGAATTCTGGGGCCTCTGCGATGTGATTTCCTGCGTTTTGTGGGCTCGAGTTAAAAGAATTTAGAACATAACAAGTAGTACACATAAAAAGATATTTTATGGTTTCACAAGAAAGTTTAGCTAGTATATCTTTGCCGTATAAAGAAAAGTTACATTTGTAAAAACACATGTTGAGGAGCTTCCTCATTACCATAAAACATAGTAGTATTCACAGTACTTCATGTTATACAAATATTTCAGATCGCACTCGTCATTGATACTTTCGAACAACCTCGGCAATTCTCGGCCAAAAAAAAATGGTGGGCTTGACTTTCGACTGATTGAATACGCTTGTAATGTAAATTATTACTTGCAGTTAGTAAGACCCCAATTATATATAATGTCATCTATTAAAGCACTCACAGGAATGTTGGGAGGATCCAGCGATCATTTCGTACCTCCCCCCCCCCCCCCCAAATATTTTCTCCTCGGATTTGGGCTTTTCACAGGGGCTGTCTTGAAGATGATTGGGGGGGGGGGCAGAGCCCCCCCTTGCCCACCCCTTGGCTACGCCACTGTACAAAATGACCAATTCGAAGACTTGAATGCCGTACGCCAACTCAAATGTTTGCAACTGTCGTCAAACATTCACGAAACATGACAGTTACTGAACGTGTAAATAATGCTTGCTATAAACCGTAAAAATGATCACAAACAAAGTTTTGGTCATTCAATTTGTTTTTGAATATCAAACTTAGCTCTTCTGAACTTTGCCAAAACCGAGAAGTCCTGACTCCGAGCGAATTGTCAATTTGAATTACATCAATTACAACTATATGGAAACACGACTGTTGTGAAATATCGCAAGCAATCGCTGATCAATCGCCGACTGAATTACAACAATTACAACTACATGGAAATCAGGCTTTACTATTTATATTACATACTATTTCCTTTACGTGTTATCTGTCATCATCAAATTTCATGAGCAGCGATTTTACTTTCAAATGACGAGAGCGACTTGCTCTCCCTAATGTCCGTAGGCAAAAAGTTCCATTACATGCCCCATCAAACATGAAACTCTTGGTAAATAAACTGCAGTAGAGATGTCCCGAATATAACAATTTGATATTTGTTTTTTATAAGTAAAAATATTTGTGAGGGACTTTGGCCCGATTTTATTTAGTACTTTAAACATTAATTTAGCTTTAGCTCTTTCTCTTTGTACTTTAAAGTGCCTATGAAGCGAAAATTATTATTGTCTTAAATGAAAGAACTCTTAAAACTACAACGTAACATCTTTTGCAGATCTTCGTTTCCGTGCTTCGTTGTTGAGATATTTCAGTTTCTTTGATATGCAAATTAAACACTTTGACATCACACGTGTATAATGCGTTATCGGAGAAAGTTCTATATCTTTGCTATTATCAAACAAAACAATTCGAAGCCGATCCCGTGCGTCTATTTCGCATACAGCATTATATACAGATTTTTAATTGATTTCGTTTGA
This sequence comes from Corallium rubrum, assembly GCA_964035015.1. Classification (NCBI taxonomy): domain Eukaryota; kingdom Metazoa; phylum Cnidaria; class Anthozoa; order Scleralcyonacea; family Coralliidae; genus Corallium; species Corallium rubrum. Next base: position 10,079,343 of record OZ036012.1, on the reverse strand, counting down.
TAATAGCAAAGATACCGAACCTTCTCTGATAACTCATTATACACGTGTGACGTCAAAGTGTTTAATTTGCATATCAAAAAAATTGAAATATCTCAACAACGAGGCACGGAAACGAAGATCTGCAAAAGTTGTTACTTTGTCGTTTTGAGAGTTCTTTCATTTAAGACAATAATAAGTTTTGCTTCATAGGCCGTTTAAGTGGTTCCCATCCTAATACAAGTGATATTGTCAGCGATGTCTTTATCAATTGTACGATAAGTGTTGCTCTAGACATCTAGGAACCGAATATGAAGGCTCAGAAATGGTTCTTTGCATTTTCAGATTCAGGAACCCGTAAGTGTCTTTTTGTGTGCTATGTGCATCAAAACATGAAATCGAAAGGCAAAGTTGATCAGAATTGAGGGGGAACAATATAAGTGCGCGCTTTGAAGTACGGTGCGTTTCCAGACACTTCTAAGCGCTATGATTTGTGTGAACTTCAAAAAGCGACCAGTAATGAGAAAAATGTTCTATGGAATATGAAAAGTGTCTGTATGCTGCGCGGCTTAGGTGCGATAGAATATCGTTTTATCTGCGCCATGGAAGACATATCTCAGAGATCATAAAGAACCAGCAACAGACTTGATTTGATTTTGATTTATTAAATTTGCCAACGAAAAAATGTACATTACAAATACAAAAAAAAACCTACAAAACTAGCCTATAGAAAGAAAAATGGCAGTGACACCACAACAGCAATCGCCAATTACTGTTTGAAGCCAACTGAAGCTAACAGTCACTTTTAAACTATACGATTACATACAAGAATACACTAAACTTTTAAGAATATCCTTCACCGAACGAAGTCGGACTTCGTGAATGTTTAACGGATAACAACAATTAAATACAACTATGGTCCGAATGCCGATAAACGCGTGATAAGCTTAATATGTTTTGAACAGGTTAACCAAACTATCTGAGAAAAAAGATTCCAGAGTAGAACAATAACAAGGATTATCTGAGAAGGGGAGATCTCAGACAGGTGGATAAGATTGTGACACAGGTATCAAACAAAGCTTGGAGCAAATAAACATGACAAGAAAACATTAAGGTTTCTTTAAAGTGTATATGAAATGAAAATTAAGTTTGTCTAATTTGGAAGAACTCCTGATATTATAAAGTAACATCTTCTACAGTTTTTCCATACCTTACTTCGTTCTTGAGATCTTACTATTTGTTTGATAAGTAAATGATCACACTGCATACGTCACATTGTATAATGAGTTATACTGAGAAATCGTGCATATCATTGATATTAATCTGTTAAATCGCTTGAACCTGAATGTGTTCGTTTAAAGTCATGAGACAAATACACCTACATGCCCATTTTCGTGTGACTTTGTTCGATAACTTCAACAATATTCCTAATTTTCCAACAACTCATTATACAATGTGACGTATGCAGTGTGCTCATTTACAAATCAAACAAATAGTAGATCTCAAGAATGAAGTAAGATATTGAAAAGTGTAGAAGATGTTACTTCACAATATCAAGAGTTCTTTCAAATTAGACAAACTTAATTTTCATTTCATTTAATACACGTCAAATATACATGTATAAAAGGAAAAAATTGCTCGTTCACAGACAAATATTAATTCGTGACCTTCACAAACAATCCACACTAAATAATTAATCGACTAATTCCTCGGACTATATGAGGGCTAGTCAATCGAAATTTTTACTTTTTTGGAGTATATAAAAACACTAACCAATTAGTTGCTTGATAATTTTTGATTCTTTGTTTGATTTAGTCGAACAAAGTCAATTATAGTAAACAGTTTTTTGGGCAACCAGGTGAAAGATAAGACATGCATCGTGCTATACTCTGGTTTAACTTTTTGCCTACCCGTATGATTCATTTCGGTTTGTTTTCGAAGTAAGCAGACTTTAGTATTTTACTCGGTCTAACACCAGACTGTCTAACGCCAGACCATTAGTTTATCTACAAGACCAGACTATTTTACTGTGTCTAACACCAGACTATTTTACTCTGTCTAAAACCTGACCATTTTACTCTACCATCTAACACCAGACTATTTTACTCTGTCTAACACCAGACTATTTTACTGTCTAACACCAGAATATTTTACTCTGTCTAACACCAGACTATTCTACTCTGTCTAACACTAGACTATTTTACTCTGTCTAACACTAGACTATTTTACTCTGTCTAACACTAGACTATTTTACTCTGTCTAACACTAGACTATTTTACTCTGTCTAACACTAGACTATTTTACTCTGTCTAACACTAGACTATTTTACTCTGTCTAACACTAGACTATTTTACTCTGTCTAACACTAGACTATTTTACTCTGTCTAACACCAGAGTAGCAGTAACACCATCTTAGTTTGATTTAGTCAAACAAAATCATTTTACGGTAAACAGTTTTTGTGCAGGGCAACCAAGTGAAGGATAAGACATACTGTATATAATGCTTCTCTGGTTAAAAGTAACAACCAGTCAAGTTTCTTATTATAAACTAAGGTTACCACAACACTTGTCGATATATCTCTTAAAATACTAAGGTAAAAAGAAGAACTATATGTATATTAGTGTGCCGAAGATTATAATTTGATATTTCCTTTTTATAAGTAAAAAGTTTGTGAGGTACTTTGGCCCCATCTTATTTAGTACTTTAAACATTAATTTAGCTTTAGCTCTTTCTCTTTGTGCTTTAAGTGGTTCCCATCCTAATGAATGAATAATAAATACAAGTGATATTGTCAGCGATGTTCGTTTTTATCAATTGTAAGTACGATAAGTGTTATGAGGGCTGAAATGGTTCTTTGTATTTTCAGATTCAGGAACCCGTAAGTGTCTTTTTGTGTCCAACGTGCATCAAAGAATGAAATCGAGAGGTCGTTTGACCTTAAGTACATGTTCGAAAGAAGCAAAGTTGATCAGATTTGAGAGGGAACAATATAAGAGCGCGCTTTGAATACTTTACTCGGTCTAACACCAGACTATCTCACGCCAGACGATTCAGTTACTTTATCTATAACACCAGACTATTTTACTCTGTCTAAAACACCAGACTATTTTACTCTGTCTAACACCAGACTATTTTACTCTGTCTATAACACCAGACTATTTTACTCTGTCTAACACCAGACTATTTTACTCTGTCTAACACCAGACTATTTTACTCTGTCTAACACCAGACTATTTTACTCTGTCTAACACTAGAGTATTTTACTCTGTCTAACACCAGACTATTTTCCTCGGTCTAACACCAGACTATTTTACTCTGTCTAACACCAGACTATTTTACTCTGTCTAACACCAGACTATTTTACTCTGTCTAACACCAGACTATTTTACTCTGTCTAACACTAGACTATTTTACTCTGTCTAACACCAGAGTAGCAGTAACACCATCTTAGTTTGATTTAGTCAAACAAAATCATTTTACGGTAAACAGTTTTTGTGCAGGGCAACCAAGCGAAGGATAAGACATACTGTATATAATGCTTCTCTGGTTAAAAGTAACAACCAGTCAAGTTTCTTATTATAAACTAAGGTTACCACAACACTTGTCGATATATCTCTTAAAATACTAAGGTAAAAAGAAGAACTATATGTATATTAGTGTGCCGAAGATTATAATTTGATATTTCCTTTTTATAAGTAAAAAGTTTGTGAGGTACTTTGGCCCCATCTTATTTAGTACTTTAAACATTAATTTAGCTTTAGCTCTTTCTCTTTGTGCTTTAAGTGGTTCCCATCCTAATGAATGAATAATAAATACAAGTGATATTGTCAGCGATGTTCGTTTTTATCAATTGTAAGTACGATAAGTGTTATGAGGGCTGAAATGGTTCTTTGTATTTTCAGATTCAGGAACCCGTAAGTGTCTTTTTGTGTCCAACGTGCATCAAAGAATGAAATCGAGAGGTCGTTTGACCTTAAGTACATGTTCGAAAGAAGCAAAGTTGATCAGATTTGAGAGGGAACAATATAAGAGCGCGCTTTGAATACTTTACTCGGTCTAACACCAGACTATCTCACGCCAGACGATTCAGTTACTTTATCTATAACACCAGACTATTTTACTCTGTCTAAAACACCAGACTATTTTACTCTGTCTAACACCAGACTATTTTACTCTGTCTATAACACCAGACTATTTTACTCTGTCTAACACCAGACTATTTTACTCTGTCTAACACCAGACTATTTTACTCTGTCTAACACTAGAGTATTTTACTCTGTCTAACACCAGACTATTTTCCTCGGTCTAACACCAGACTATTTTACTCTGTCTAACACCAGACTATTTTACTCTGTCTAACACCAGACTAATTTACTCTGTCTAACACCAGACTATTTTACTCTGTCTAACACCAGACAAGCAGTAAAAAAGGCAAACAACTTAGAAGTATATCTGCACAACGAACTTCTCGAAGAGGTTACAACGTTCGACTATCTTGGGGTCCGTACAAACAACACTCTCTCCTGGGATCCACATGTTACTAAACTTGGTCAACGGATCTACCCAAGATTAAAGCTTTTAAATCGAATTTCAGCGTTTTTGCCCAAATCTGTTCTACTTCGTATATATAAACAAACTATTTTACCCATTTTAGACTACTGTTCTATTGTATGGCACGAGTGTGGTTCCATTCTAACAAATCGTGTGGAAAAAATGCAAAATCGAGCAATGAGAATTATTTTAAACGAACGAAGAAGAAAATGCACTCAAGACATGACAAGTGAGCTGAAACTTTTATCCTTGTATAGTAGACGGCGCTTTTTTAGATTTTTGACAATTTTTAAAATTTTAAACAAATTAGATTGTCCAGAGCAGTTGACTGATGCTTTTAAACTGCGAAGCTCCATTCGAGAAAAAGAACTTCGTGATCACACACTCCTCCATCTACTAAGAGTAAACAGTAAAATAGGTCAGTCAATGTTTCGATATGCAGGAGCCAAAGATTGGAATTCCCTTCCCGTGTACATTAGAGAAATTACTTCTTTTAACATTTTTAAACAGACGCTTTTTAACTATCTGTTAGAAACTGATATCGATTGCCATATTTGTAGTTCTTAATTTGTATTATAGTAATTAATATTGTAGTTAGGGTAGTTATAATTGTAAATACTGTTCATCCTGTTTATACCAGTTATTCTTACAGCTGAAAGGGTCTTACAGTTTAAAATAAAGTTATTATTATTATTATTATATATATATATATATATATATATATATATATATATATATATATATATATATATATATATATATATATATATATATATATATATATATATATATATATATATATATATATATATATATATATATATATATATATATATATATATATATATAGTTCTTCTTTTTACCTTAGGATTTTAAAGTGCACATGAAACGAAAATTAAGTTTGTCTTAATTGAAAGAACACTTAAAATGATAGAGTAACGTCTTTTGCAGTTTTTCGTTTCCTTGCTTCATTGTTGAGATATTTCAGTTTATAATTGTCAGTTGTTTGCTGTACAAGCTGTGTTAGTTAGTAACACTCAGAAAAACTCTGAGATCTAAGCGGGACTCGAACCCACAACCTTCTGAATGCTAGCCAGACGCTCTAACCATTGAGCCACTAGAACTCAGATAGCGGAGCAAAGTTAATTAAGGTACTTATACCTTAGACTGTGCCCAGTCCTCCAGGAACGAGTTTTAACCGCTTGTTTGATATGTAAAGTAAACAACTTGACGTCACATGTGCATAATGAGTTATCAGAGAAGGTTATATTTCTTTGCTATTATCAAACATAATCACTTGAAAATTCTACATGTTTGGCGTTGTGAGAGAAACAAACTCACATACTTCCTTCGAATTAAGATTGGTTTGATAATAGCAAAGATGTATAACCTTCTCTGACAACTCTTTATGCACATGTGACGTCAAGTTGTTTAATTTCCATTTCAAGCAAACTGAAATATCTCAAGAACGAAGCAAGGAAACGAAAAACTGCAAAAGATGTTACTCTATCATTTTAAGTGTTCTTTCATATAAGGGAAACTTAATTTTCGTTTCATGTGCACTTTAAGAGATATATCCACAAGTGTTGTGGTAACCTTAGTTTATAATAGGAAACTTGACTGGTTTTTACTTTAAACCAGAGTAACACTATGGTTCACAAGGGGCATGTTTCACTTGTCAACTTTGCTTCTTTCGAACATGCAAGGTCAAACCACCTTTCGATTTCATGTTTTGATGCACATATAGCACACAAAAAAAAACACTTGAGGATTCCAGAATCTGAAAATACAAAGAACCATTTCAACCTTCACAGTGTTCCTATAAATATCTAGAGCAGCACTTATCGTATTATAAATATCGATCGCTGACAATAGTCTTTATATGAGCTTCAATCTCCGCGTGTATTATTAAAGGACATTGGCAAGAAAAATTAAATTGTCTAATTTGAAAGAATTCATAAAATTGTAATAGAAGACCTTTTACAATTTTTTCGTATCTTTCTTCGTTTTCAAGATATTTCAATTTGTTTAATATGTAAATGAGATGCTCTTTGACGTCAGGAGTAGGGTACGGCACTTTCACACGTAGCAAAATCAGTTATATCTCAACCTCGTCCCCAGGGCATTTTGCCTCCACGTTGGGAGTCGGCGAAAATGGCCCTGGCATCGGCTGGTCACGTGACACCCAGAATTTTGGGGTGTTTTGGCAAGAAAATTTATGCGGTCTTTGTGTTTCGTTTTTGTATGATACGTATAAATGAATAATAAATAAGAAATATTTAACGCTCTGCCGAATCACTCATGTGAATCTTTATCATAAATGCAACTGGCTAGCATTATTCATCATGATACTCCCCACGATTATCCAGGATACATTTAAATGTCGGGAAGAAACATATATCTAATGTTGTTCTTGACTTTAACCAAAGCTATCGTTACAATTCTTTGGATGAACTTCGCAGAGTGGATTTATTGCAATTCATATTTTGATGAATAAATTACACTGTATCTGAATTAATCAAGTTTTTTAACCGGCCAATCCGATTATAGAATCGACCAGCCGATGCCAGGGCCATTTTCGCCGACCTCCCAACGTGGAGGCAAAATGCCCTGGGGACGAGGTTGAGTTATATCTCTAAATTTGTTCAACGAAATCTCTTGAAACTTTGTCTTATCGAAAAGAACATTTAAAATGATAAAGTAACATCTTTTGCAGTTTTGGTTTCCTTGCGTCGTTTTTGAGATATTCCAGTTTGTTTGATATGCAAATGACACGTTTTACGTCACATGTGCATAATGAGTTATCAGAAAAGGTTACATATCTTTGCTATTATGAAAACATGGGCTTAACTCAAAGGAACCTTGTGCGTGTTTCTACCCAAAACACCAAACATGTAGAATTCCAAGTGATTTCGTAATTCCAAGTCAATTTTTGTAGCAGACTAATCTTCGCAGTGTAGATTATCAGACTTCCCATCGTCGCTTAACGCTACTCAGGGTAGACTTTTTGTAGTGCTCCTGAAAATGTTCAAATTCCTGTTCAATGTCCATTCTCTGTCAATTGCCCGAAGTGACCATAGATATGACGAGCCCTAGCTTGTGTATACATACGCTTGTATCACCGGCGCTTAAGACGCAGGTTGTGCCATTCTCGTACCCAGGGCACTTTCCCGTGGTCTTTGTGTTTTGTTTTTGTACAATACGTAACATGAATGATAAATGAGAAATATTTCATCACTCAATCACTCATGTAAACTTCCTTTATCATAAAAGCAACTGATGAGCATTATTCATCATGATATTCCCACGATTATCCACGATACATGTAAATTTCATGAAGAAACATTAAACATATATCTAATGTTGTTCTTGACTTTAACCAAAGCTATCGTTTCCATTCTTTGGGTGAGATCAATCCATATCTTTGGCGTCAAACGCAACAGGAGATATCACTATGACAATACGGTAATTTAATTCCATATTGCCATAGTGATACCGACTTAATTGGAAAAGTAGGACATTGTGGCCCAGAGTTAGACTGTGGTGATATCTCCCGTTGCGTTTGACGTCAAAGATATGGATTGCAGTTCAAATTTATATAAATAAATTATACTCTATCTGAATTAATTGAGTTCTTAAGCCAGCCAATCCGATTATAGAATCGACTAGCCCATGCCGATAAATTTTCTTGCCAACTGTAATATCACACTTTTAGCGACGTGCACCCCATTTAATATCATTATGTGCTATATAATATATTGACTTTATAATTTATTTGCAGTGTCTTCCAAAGCCCGTCTATTAACCGTGGTCAAAGATATTCTTCTTAAAAATGGGGAGCCAACCAAATGGTACAATGAGCTTGGCTCAACGATGACAATTACTGAATGTAAACAGTTGGGACTCATTGCTGGACATTACGCAAGTGCCGTTGGAGAAGCTTCAAAAACGTATCCTCTTATTGGCCGTTTTGACACTGTAGGACGAACACTCGGATGGATTGTGAGCTGGCAAAACGAATTCCAAAATGCCAACTCTACAACTGCTTGGTCTGGCCAAGTCCAGTACGACCCAAGCGGTAAAACGGATCCCGTCATACTTACCACGTGGTTGCTGACGTCACAGACAGACCAGGAAGACGAGTGGAATTCCACCAATGTTGGCTTTGATACTTTCACCCAAGATCCGCCTGACGAAGCTCAGATTCTGCAGGCTAAGACACGTCGAACGTGCAGCCATCCAAAGTCTGTAGCTTAAGGGAGAGGATGAATGTGCTGGAGCTGGTTTAGCTTACCCATTACTAACGATAGATTGTCTAGCTTTTCAAGACTTTACTCTTTAATGTTACACTTTCAATATGTTTGTGCACCTTACAAAAATTGACCAACTCCATTACTATTTGTTGGAATTTTTTTAGCTTGAATAAAATTCAGGTAACTTGATTTTGTATTACACTTCTGAATTTGTTGGTATAGGATACGATATAATACGATAAAAAAGTTGGGTTACAATTTTTGAACCACAATAATTTTTGAAGTACATCGCTTTTGAAGCACACCCAAGCAGAAAAAAGTAAATTAAGGTACCTATCTATTTAACAAAAATTAAAAATCAAGATCCTTGCAGGAGAATCCAGAGGTTAGCCCTATGTGAGGACCCCTTACCTAAATACATTGAAGGTACATAAAAAACTTCCTACTTTAAATTAATTACAGAATATAAATTTAGTAAAATAAAAAAACAAACAAAATTAAGTAAATAAATAAATAAATAAATAAATAAATAAATAAATAAATAAATAAATAAATAAATAAATAAATAAATAAAAACCCAAAAAAACCCAAAAAAACTCTCTTACGTCGTTAATTCAAAAAAATATGGTGACTGATACACGTCCATATGCAGCTTAAGCTGACTTTTGAATTCGTTTATACTATGTACTTTGGTAAACTATTCCACAAACAAATGATTCTTATGAAAAATGAATACTTATGACAGTTAATTCTAGGTAATTTGGTATATCAAATGTATTTTTGATTAGCTCTAGTCTTCTTGATGTGTCTATATTCTAAAATGTCACTAAATATTGTGCCATTAACGCCAAATACTGTCTTGTAACATTCTACCAGAGAAAGCTATTTTCTACGTTATTCTAATGTGTCCCATTTTAACATTTTACAGCGTTCGTGGTACGGCATTTCACCACGTTTCTGTTTCAGAGCTATTCTCCATGCTCTTCTTTTAATACTCTCTAAGGCTTGCATATCTTTAACCATGCAGATAAGGTGGCCATACTGGCACTACGTACTCTAAAATAGGTCTCACCAGAGATTTGTATAGGCTAACATTGCACAAATGCTTGTGTTAGAGGATCCGACAGTCCGCTTGATCAGGCCCAAAATACGATTGGCTTTAATAGCAGTGGTAGCCTGCAGTACAGGCGTTTCAGTTGGGTGTCGCCATGCTATTCAGAAAAAACTTACAGCCCCTTTTCTCAATTATGACATGAACCAATCACGTACGAGAAATATATGAAAATTGTTTACTTCCTGTCAACTGATTTATTGCGAATGTCATAATTAAAATCACTAGAGAAACTCTTCACAGAATTAACAGATCAGAGACATGTGGTAATGTTTGTTGACATCTGTGTGATCTAGCGTTTAGTCTGTAAAGTTTAGGCCTAATTATAGAACGGGTTTGCGACAAACAATCCACACTAAATAATCGACTAATCCCTCGGACTATATGAGGGCTAGTCAATCGAAATTTATATTTTTTTGGAGAATATAAAAACACTAACCAATTATTTGCTTGATAATTTTTGATTCTTTGTTTGATTTAGTCGAACAAAGTCAATTATAGTAAACAGTTTCTTTGGCAACCAGGTGAAGGATAAGACATGTATCATGCTATACTTTGGTTTAACTTTTTGCCTACCTGTATAATTCATTTCGGTTTGTTTTCGAAGTAAGCAGACTTTAGTATTTTACTCGGTCTAACACCAGACTGTCTAACGCCAGACCATTAGTTTATCTACAAGACCAGACTATTTAACTCTCTCTAACACCAGACTATTTTACTCTGTCTAAAACCTGACCATTTTACTCTACCGTCTAACACCAGACTATTTTACTCTGTCTAACACCAGACTATTTTACTCTGTCTAACACTAGACTATTTTACTCTGTCTAACACCAGAGTAGCAGTAACACCATCTTAGTTTGATTTAGTCAAACAAAATCATTTTACGGTAAACAGTTTTTGTGCAGGGCAACCAAGTAAACACCAGTCAAGTTTCCTATTATAAACTAAGGTTACCACAACACTTGTGGATATATATCTCTTAAAATACTAAGGTGAAAAGAAGAACTATATTAGTGTGCCGAAGATTATAATTTGATATTTCCTTTTTATAAGTAAAAAGTTTGTGAGGTACTTTGGCCCCATCTTATTTAGTACTTTAAACATTAATTTAGCTTTAGCTCTTTCTCTTTGTGCTTTAAGTGGTTCCCATCCTAATGAATGAATAATAAATACAAGTGATATTGTCAGCGACGTTCGTTTTTATCAATTGTAAGTACGATAAGTGTTATGAGGGCTGAAATGGTTCTTTGTATTTTCAGATTCAGGAACCCGTAAGTGTCTTTTTGTGTCCAACGTGCATCAAAGAATGAAATCGAGAGGTCGTTTGACCTTAAGTACATGTTCGAAAGAAGCAAAGTTGATCAGATTTGAGAGGGAACAATATAAGAGCGCGCTTTGAATACTTTACTCGGTTTAACACCAGACTATCTCACGCAGGGGCGGATTTAGACTACGTCAACTAAGTCGCGCGACGAAGTGAAAATTTGACGTGAATATATAATTTTTGTTTGTTTGCAACGTTGTCAAAAATTTACAAATAAAATCCTGCAAATTAAAAATAATTATCTAGTAGGGAGGAGTATGTTCTATTCTTAAAATGCCTATCTACAAAGGCTTCAGTTCAGGCCAGAAAAATTTCCCCGTTGGCGTTTTTCCGTTTTCTTTACGCGCGAGGCCAAATTCTGTAGCTACGACTGATTTCGAGGGGAAGCAGTGGGATGCACGGGACATAATGGGAGAATCAAGGATCGGGTTCACAGTCATTTCCAGGCCGCAAATGCGATGCAGGCTCTCGGCTTGATGAATTTGACGAAGTCGTCAAATCTTGACGAAGTTGGTCATTAGTTGGTTGGTTTTTCAACGTTCCTGATTGGCTAATTTTGCTCTAATTACGACTTACGATTGGTGTAGAGGCTGAAACGTCATTTTGCAGGATACGCGCCTTTCTGAATAATCAGTATGGTTAGCGATCGCTTCTGTGGTTCTACGAGGCCATGCGCATATTCTGCGTCCTTTCCATATTCGGCCCCAACACTCAATTGCAAGGATATCTACAAGACCTTTATGATGAAATATTCGTGAAACTTTCATCAAGTGCTTTATGCACTGAAGATGACCTTTTACAGAGGATTAAAAAAGATATATATCGAAATATCAATTGCGAGAATTTTATAGTGAATCAGTGATGCGCTCTGAGGTCGTATGAGGTAAGAAACCCTACTATACTGCATGATTTGAATATCATTATAATCTTTATGATAATTTATAGATTTACTCTTGGGCTCGACTTCGCGTTTGCTTGTATTTGATCTATAACATGTTAATGAATTGATACTTTGCAATGAAACGTGTATCGGACGGACTAGTGTATGCTGGAAATTTGATCTTGCTTGGAGATTTCATGGTTTATTAAATTATATCAATAATATGATTACTTTTATCTTTGTGAGAGTGAGACTGTAACCTAGCCAGCCAACCTGGCAGTTAAAGCACTCTTCTCATACATTGCTAATTTCTGTTCCTTTAATATTATTACAGTATATAATATATATACACTGTCAACATGTCATGCACTGTATGTGACCTGTCTGATTATGTGGTGTCATAATAAAGTTGATTAGTGAAATGATGATTGGTTTCTTCTTTTTTATATAAATTTACATGTGTACAGTAGCTACAGTACTAAGTTGCTGATATCCACATGAAGCAATAACTACATGTGCTGTATTACAATTATTATTTACATTTTATTATCTGGCTTAAATACAATATCTGCTTAATTCTAGTATTCAATGTTTATATACTTTCATAGTCTACAAAATTGAAATCATATAAGCAGGTAATGACTTAGATTAGTTGGGGGCCCAAGGGTTAGGATGACTGGGATAATGTTGAGAGTTGAGCTCGATCCTTTATGTCCATGTCGCATTATGGTCATAAGTAAAAGCATTCCCTAACAAGACATTGTCTGCTTGGGTAGATGTGTAAAAGGTGAGTATCTGGCACCTGAAAACCAGACAGCTCATAGTATAGTGGCTTGGTTTAGATGTGACTTAATTTGGATGACTGGGATGATGTAGATGGTTGAGCTCCTAGAGCTGTCTTTGAAATGTTTTTTAAGTTAGTAATTAAATATAATCACATATCTCTACTGTTCATTGTATTGCCTTCTTTTTAGAAAAAAAATAATTACGCACTTACAAATTATTACAAGAATTCACTAATCCAAATCCAATTTTGACACTTTTTCAAAAAAAGTATAAAATGTGCTAAAAAAACATGTTTTAAAACTTCAGAAATTTTGATTAAAAGTGTTGTCAGAACACGGGAAATGCCATTTCAGAGACCCAAATTTCAAAAATTTTCGGGGGGGCATGCCCCCAGACCCCCCTAGATAGTCTGACTAAGTGGGGGAAATTCCTAGATCCGCCCCTGTCACGCCAGACGATTCAGTATCTATAACACAGGGGCGGATCTAGACTGTAGCAACTGTAGCGAATGCTACAGTCAGATTTTCCAAAAAAAAAATATGATTTATTAAATTAAATTAAAAATAAATAAACGTCCATCTGCATATGTCACTAATATTCATCTTTTTCAAAGTTCAAAACCACCATTTCAGGCATTATTCTTGCGCGCAAATTAACCCGTGGCTTGTATACGTACCGCCCGGCGTAACCGTTGGAACAAAACCTAGAAACCTGCAGCGGGCATGCCTGTGACTGATGACTGCATGGTCAGCTCATGTTTCTCGCATAAAATGCATCGCGCAAAGGCGCATTCCGAGGTGCTGGCGATGTTTTACGACGGCTACAGTTGTGCTAAATTTAGACTGTAGCCGCTACAGTTGACTGTAGCAAACCAATCAACACGCCAGATTTAGGTCACGTTTCGCTACATTTCATGAACTTCCGCTACAGTTCACTAGAGCGAAGAAATCTCCGATGATATAGACTATGATGTGATGTAATAATATTCGTCCGTTCCCTTCTGTTCATGGCGTCCAATAATGTTTTACAACAACTGTTGCATGCCTTGGATGATATGAGTATTTCTCCGAAGAAGAAGGCGGATGAGTTGATTGCTCTTCAGCGTTATTGTGAAAAGTGTCTTGCAAGTGAATTTGAAAGAAAGAAAGATGATCCTCGACGAGTATATTTGTGTAACTTTTCGAAGTTGCAGTTCCCGCGCAGCCAAGAATTGCGCTCTTCAAAGCACTACGCAGTGAGGTATGTGAATCTCATGAATAATAAATGGCTGGGTTATTATTTGAATAATAAGATATGCAAATTATGACTGAGATCAGTCTTTGTGTGTGTGTATTTATATATTGAATGCGAATTTATTCATTTCTCAGTCAATGACACTCAGATATGTAGTGACTGAGTATTAAAAGACACTTATTTAATACACGTTAGGCTTTGTCGTTGCAGTCAACGTAGTACTCGCCTGTTTGTTCACTATGGTTTATTATTACAGTTAATGAGTTTGAAGTTAGATCACTAATGTGTCCTTATACTTTACAAATCAATGTACATGTAGTTCGTGCAGGTAATATAATATTACCAGTATTTTCAATTTTAATCTGTTACTAGCTTTGCAAGCTGAGCAGTCAGTGATCAGTTCACACTGACAGACTGACTAAAAATAAATTCAATATTATTGTCTTGTGGTGTCACTTTAGCTAGGCTAATTAAAATTTGTTTGAATGATGACATGTTTAATAGTTAAATTGACTAAAACTCTTGTGTCTGGCACTTGCCTAAGAGCGTGTTTATATGAAGGTGAGCCAGCCTAGGTTCCCAAACTAGCCTGCTTTGCCAAGATGATTTTTATTGTGTTTACATGAGAAGCCAAGGGCTAGCTCACCTAGGTGGCTTGAAAATTAAGAAATGAAAATTAGAAGAAATATTAATAGCACAAGCACGACAAAGCAATCTCAGCAAAGCAGGCTAGCCTGGGTGCCCAGGCTGGTTTGCCTCTGTATAAACATCCTCTAATACAAATGTGCACAGCATTTGCAGCCAGGGTAAAACTAGTCTACAGAATAAAGATTCTGGTGTCTTGGCCTTATATATATTTTGCACTATCTTTTAACCACTTCTAGCACTACAGGAGATGGCAATTGTCTATACAATGCATGCTCTATTGCACTGTGTGGTCATGAGAATATGGCCATTTACCTCCGATGCCTTACGAGCATTGAGCTTTACGCAAATGCTCACTATTATTCTTCCCACCCATTGATTGAGCAGCAGCATAATAAAGGTGCATTTAATTGTTTGGGAAATACTTTTGCTATGTGTTTGTCTGATAATGCACTGAGTTCTTTAGTGAAATAAGATCCTTCAAAGGCTGTTGTTGCAGAAGCTCGCAATAATGCTCACAACCACGAGTATTCTTCATTTCTGTGTCTTCTTTCACTATCGAGTGTGGTTAAACTTCCTATCCAATCATATTATCCAATTCCAATTTCTGAGAATAGCCAGCAAGAACCCCATGGTACTACCAACACTGAAGAGATGGATTCCCTTGCCCTTATGTTTAATTGTACCATTTTTCCAAGAGAAGCAAGGGAGATGAGTGAGCGAATACATATTTTTCGATGTGCCTCTATGCCCATGGGTTATCACGAGACAGCAGTAATCCCTAAAAGAAAAAATCATTATGTTGCTCTTTGCCAGCCAAAAGGAAATGCCAGTCTCCCTTTGAGTCAAGAAGATTTTCACATCATACCATTATTTCCAAATGTTTGTTTTGATTCAGCTGAACCTGTAATCACTGAAGAAAATTCTAGTTCCTGGCATTTGGTCAACAGCATTTCAAACTTACAACAAACTTCTACTAGTACGTCTCAGGTAAATGTCAAGAAATCTGTCCATTGCTCTGGTGGGCCCAAGATGAAACAAGTATCTCTTGACCAAATGTTAAGTACAAGCTGTACTGTACATCTAGAAAAAGAAAGCATGTTGACCACGGTGAGCCAATACCACCACAAAAGAAACTGGAAACTTCCAGTTGTTCAGCAGCACCAGAAACATCCACAACAGCTACAACAGCAGCAGCAGCAGCTTCTCACACTATCACCATTGGACCTACATGTGGTTCATCTCGATTTTTCAATGATATTGGTAATTTTCTCAACCCAGTATCTCCACTAACTGATCAACAAAAGTACAATGTTCTCTGTAATGTTTGGAGACCTGAACCAGAATATGTTTTTCCTGTGAATGAGAATAAGCGAAAGTTTCGACATGAATGGTTGAAACAGTTTCCATGGTTGACGTACTCAGAGGTTTTTGATGGTGCGTTTTGTGTCAATTGTGTTTTGTTCGGAGGTGAAAGTTCCCACAACGCTTCCAAATTGCAGAGGCTTTTCAAAGCTCCTTTTCGTTCCTGGAAAGTAGCAGTATCCAGATTCCACGATCATTCTGAAAAGTCACAACTCCATAAAACAGCAACCATACGTGCAACGATGTTTAAATCATCTATGGAGCAAATGTCAACACGAATTGATGTGCAGTTAAATGAATTAAGACGAAAGCAAATCGAGGAAAACAGGAAGAAACTACGACCGATCATTGAAGGTGTAATTCTCTGTGGAAGGCAAACCATGGCTCTGCGAGGTCACCGAGATGATTCACAGTACCATGATAGTGATGATGTAAATCCTGGGAATCTTGTGGAGATTTTAAAGTATGGAGCAAGATGTTCGGGTCAGTCAGATCAGGAATACCTCAACAGCACCCCCGCAAATGCAACCTACAGGTCCAAAACCACGCAGAACGAGTTAATTGAAATTTGTAGTGAACTTATATCTAGCAAGATTGTAAGCGAGATCCGGGAAGCAAAATTCTTTTCAATCCTCGCAGACGAAGCTACCGACTGCGCGAACGTGGAGCAGATGTCGCTTGTGATTCGTTTTGTAGACAAAAAAAGGAAAATTCGAGAGGAGTTCCTTGGTTTTGTTCCGTGTGCGCTTGGTGTATTAGGTGAAGCAGTAGCTAACACCATCTTGGATTTCCTTCGTGAGCTTGGCTTATCCATTGAACATTGCCGTGGACAAGGCTACGATGGAGCTGGGAACATGGCTGGCAGACATTCTGGAGCGGCAGCACGACTAACGAATCTTCAGGATAAGGCTATCTATGTCCATTGCAATTCGCACGTTTTGAATTTATGTGTTGCAGCATGGACAGTGTTCGCGTTGCTTCTGAGTTCTTCAACTTTTCTCCAAAGCGCTTTGCATTATTGAAAAAGACCATAAAGGAACTACTTCCCAAAGCACGTCACACTCATGTTCTCAACGTCTGTAAAACCAGATGGGTTGCACGACTTGATGGTTTGGCTGTTTTTGTAGAATCCTTTCCTGCCATTGTTCAAAGTTTCGAAGAAATTAAAGATAACGAAGATCGCACTTGGAATAGCGAATCTACACAGAAGGCGAGTGGCCTATACCACAGCATCGTTTCTTTCCAGTTTATAGTTACTCTGGTTATCGTTTCGAGATGTCTTGAAGTAACTAGACCCCTTACGCATCAGCTTCAGTCTTCTACCATTGATGCTGGATCAGCGAGAGAAAAGGTGTCTTTGCTATTTGTTATGTTACAGAAGCTCCGTTATCCAGGGAGTGTTGGTGCAAGACGTGATTTGTGGTTTCAAGAAGCTGAAGCCCTTGCCCAAAGTGTTGGTACCGCGCCAGCACAACCAAGGACAACGGGAAGACAGAAGCACCGAGAAAACGTTCCTGCTGAATCAGTTTCAGAATGTTTTCGTCGTGCAATAACCATTCCTTTCTTGGACCATCTTAAATCAGAAGTTCAAACCCGCTTTTCCAATACTAATTTAGATGTAATGGATGCTGCATATGGTTTGCCAAAGAATGTTGTCACTTATTCAGATTGGAAAACCCACTTCACCAAGTTTCTCGACGTGTACAAAGATGACCTTCCACATCCACGTCTTCTCACTAATGAATTGGAAACATGGGAAGAAACATGCCGCCGGGCTAATGGTAGTCTACCGTCAACACTCACTGATGTTTTACCATTCGTTGACGAATGCACCTTTCCCAATATCTACACAGCGTTTCAAATTTTTGCTACAATTCCAGTCACTACTTGTACGTGCGAAAGGTCCATCTCTAATCTACGGCGACTAAAAACATTTCTACGTAACTCCATGAGGCACGAACGACTGAAAGGTCTTTCCCTACTACAGTTTCATAGGGACATGAAACTTGATACAGATGAGATTATTGATATCTTTGCTATGAAGCACCCAAGGAGGATGATCGTGAGTGACATTTTAAATGCTGAATAATTCAGAATATAAACAATCAGACCGATTATTCTTTTAACAAACATGTTGTTGTGTTCCGTGTGATTTGGACAGAAATATATTTTCTTAACAGCTAACTGCGCTACTTGCAAGATTATATTGAACTGAACTTTCTTCCTAGCTGCTACTGTGCTGCTGTTCCAAGATGATTTTGAACTGAACTTTCGTCCTAGATGTTACTGTGCTGCCGTTCCAGGATGATTTTGAACTGAACTTTCGTTCTAGCTGCTACTGTGCTGCTGTTCCAAGATGATTTTGAACTGAACTTTCTTCCTAGCTGCTACTGTGCTACTGTTCCAAGATGATTTTGAACTGAACTTTCTTCCTATCTGCTACTGTGCTGCTGTTCCAAGATGATTTTGAACTGAACTTTCTTCCTATCTGCTACTGTGCTGCTGTTCCAAGATGATTTTGAACTGAACTTTCTTCCTATCTGCTACTGTGCTGCTGTACAAGATGATTTTTAATTGAACTTTCTTCCTAGCTGCTACTGTGCTGCTGTTGCAAGATGATTTTAAACTGAACTTTCTTCCTAACTACCGTTCTGCTGCTGCTGCTGCAAGATGATTTTGAACTGAACTTTCTCCCTAGCTGCTACTGTTCTGCTGTTCCAAGATGATTTTGAACTGAACTTTCTTCCTAGCTGCTACTGTGCTGCCGTTCCAGGATGATTTTAAACTGAACTTTCTTCCTAACTACCATTCTGCTGCTGCTGCTGCTGCTGCAAGATGATTTTGATCTCAACATTCTGCTGCTGTTGGCTTGCTGCTGCTGAAGGATGATTTTAAACTGAGCATTTTTCCTAACTAAATGTACTATGCTGCTGCTGTTCGAAAGTGCTTTTGAACTGAACATTCTTCCTAACTGCCATTGTATTGCTGCTGTTGCAAGATGATTTTGAACTGAACATTCTACCTACGTTCTGATGCTGTCGCAGATGATCCTGTACCTGTGCTGCAAATACTTCTGAACGAGATAGTTCTGACTGCTAAATGTGATGTCTTCAAGGTGGTACCTGATAAATTAGTTTTACGCAGGAAACAGGTATGCTGATCAATAAATATATTATCAAACAATCATAATATTTTTCACAAGCAGATATTGTATAAATGCAATAATATTAACTAATATATTGTCGTATTTGGCTCTCTATTCTTGTGTGAAATTTGAATTGTGCCTGCTGCAGAATTAGCTGGATTCTTCACTCAGAATGCGGGAAATGCCGTTTCCGCGGTTTGAAATTTCAAAATTTCCGGGGGGGCATGCCCCCGGACCCCCCTAGAATAGTGTCGTCACTAATTTGCTACAGTCACATTTTGCTCTAGATCCGCCCCTGTAACACCAGACTATTTTACTCTGCCTATAACACCAGACTATTTTACTCTGTCTAACACCAGACTATTTTACTCTGTCTAACACCAGACTATTTTACTCTGTCTAACACTAGACTATTTTACTCTGTCTAACACCAGACTATTTTACTCTGTCTAACACTAGACTATTTTACTCTGTCTAACACCAGACTATTTTCCTCTGTCTAACACCAGACTATTTTACTCTGTCTAACACCAGACTATTTTACTCTGTCTAACACTAGACTATTTTACTCTGTCTAACACCAGACTATTTTCCTCTGTCTAACACCAGACTATTTTACTCTGTCTAATACCAGAGTAGCAGTAACACCATCTTAGTTTGATTTAGTCGAACAAAGTCATTTTTAGTAAACAGTTTTTGTGCCGGGTAACCGGGCGACGACATGCTGTATATAGTGCTGCTCTGGTTGAAAGTAAGAACCAGTCAAGTTTCCTATTATAAACTAAGGTTACCACAACACTCGTGGATATATCTCTTAAAATACTAAGAGGGTGTTTGTATATGGAGGCCCGGGTACCCGGGCTAGCCCGCCCAGCCGAGATCTCGCTTTGTGAGACCGAGATCTCGGTTACCCGCGGGCTGGGTTTTCCCCATGTAAACACGATTGACCGGGCTAGCTAGCTCGCCTACCTGGCCTGGCATTAAAAGATTCATACAAGCGACAAAATTTGTTTTTATCATCTTTTTTCGACGTATTAACAATTCACAAGTTCTGCTTGTTCATGTATAGTTCATATTCAAAACAACGAGACTTCGTGTCTTACCAGAACTGATAAATTACGCAATTAGCACAACAAGCAAGCCAGCCGAGCCAGCCCGGTTATAGGCGAGCTGGCTCTTCTCATGTAAACACAATAAAAATCATCTCGGCAAAGCGAGCTAGCTCGGGTATACCCGGGCTGGCACGCCTCCATATAAACCGACCCCCTAAGGTAATATAGAATGTTCATCTCAGCACAAACACGCGCTCTGAAAATTACAACCCACTCGTAATTGGTTGAAGTTGTTTAGTTCTTTCTTCAAGGATTAAAATACGTCCAAGTTCGGTCGGTGAAGGTGAAGGATATTCTGAAAAGTTTAGTGCATTCTTGTATGTAATGGTTGCCTAAAAAGTGAGTTGTTAGCTTGGCTTCAAACAGTCTGTTGTTGCCGGTTCTTTGTGACGTCCGAGATATTTTTTTCATGTAATATATCTTACACGAAGAGGAGTGTTTCATCAGGATATCCACACACTGAGACGTTTATTGAAAACCGAGGTTTTTGAAGAAACTTCGAGGTGTTTGGATATCCTGATGAAACACTCCTCCAAGTGTATGATATAGCATCTCAAACAAATCAGTATTTTAAGAGAAAATCGGGGTAAAAGTTTGCTTAATTTCTTCCTCCGATATCCAAACCACCGACACGGTACTGATTTTTTTTGTGTTTTCCTCATGAATTATTAATGAGTTTGAGATGGTGCAGAGAAATCCTCTATCGCACTTGTGCCACGCACTTTTCAAAATACAAAGAACCATTTCAGCCTTCATATTCGGTTCCTTGATGTCTAGAGCAACACTTATCGTACAATAATTGCCGATAAAAACATCGCTGACAATATCACTTGTATTTATTATTCATTCATCAGAAACCGCTTAAAGCACAAAGACAAAAAGCTAAAGCTAAAATAATGTTTAAAGTACTAAATAAGATGAGGCCAAAGTACCTCACAAATCTTTTTACTTATAAAAAAGAAATATCAAATGATAATCTTCGGCACACTAATATATATATAGTTCTTCTTTTTACCTTAGGATTTTAAAGTGCACATGAAACGGAAATTAAGTTTGTCTTATTTGAAAGAACACTTAAAATGATAGAGTAACATCTTTTGCAGTTTTTCGTTTCCTTGCTTCGTTGTTGAGATATTTCAGTTTGTTTGATATGTAAAGTAAACAACTTGACGTCACATGTGCATAATGAGTTATCAGAGAAGGTTATATATCTTTGCTATTATCAAACATAATCACTTGAAAATTCTACATGTTTGGCGTTGTGAGAGAAACACACTCACATACTTCCTTCGAATTAAGTTTGGTTTGATAATAGCAAAGATATATAACCTTCTCTGATAACTCATTATGCACATGTGACGTCAAGTTGTTTAATTTACATTTCAAACAAACTGAAATATCTCAACAACGAAGCAAGGAAACGAAAAACTGCAAAAGATGTTACTCTATCACTTTAAGTGTTCTTTCATATAAGGGAAACTTAATTTTCGTTTCATGTGCACTTTAAGAGATATATCCACAGGTGTTGTGGTAACCTTAGTTTATAATAGGAAACTTGACTGCATGGTTTTTACTTTTAACCAGAGTAACACTATGGTTCACAAGGGGCATGTTTCACTTGTCAACTTTGCTTCTTTCGAACATGCAAGGTCAAACCACCTTTCGATTTCATGTTTTGATGCACATAGCACACAAAAAAAACACTTGAGGGTTCCAGAATCTGAAAATACAAAGAACCATTTCAACCTTCACAGTGTTCCTATAAATATCTAGAGCAGCACTTATCGTATTATAAATATCGATCGCTGACAATAGTCTTTATATGAGCTTCAATCTCCGCGTGTATTATTAAAGGACATTGGCTTGCAAGAAAAATTAAATTGCGGTCTAATTTGAAAGAACTCATAAAATTGTAATAGAAGACCTTTTACAATTTTTTCGTACCTTTCTTCGTTTTCAGGATATTTCAATTTGTTTAATATGTAAATGAGATGATCTTTGACGCCAGGAGTAGGGTACAGCACTTTCACACGTAGCAAAATCAGTTATATCTCTAAATTTGTTCAACGAAATCTCTTGAGACTGTGCACATAAAAACGTCTTGTGCATGACAATGAACATTTCATAACTGATGTTTCTTTGTGTAAAAATACTGTACCCTGCTCCTGACGTCAGAGCCCATCTCATTTATACATATTAAACAAATTGAAATATCTTGAAAACGAAGATAGATACGAAAAAATTGCAAAAGATCTTCTGTTACAATTTTATTAGTTCTTTCAAATTAGGCAAGCTTATGTTGCCAATGTCCTTTAATTATGAATTATCGCGTATATTATTAATGTGTATTATTGGAATGAGTGAGTGAGTGAGTGAGTGAGTGAGTGAGTGAGTGAGTGAGTGAGTGAGTGAGTGAGTGAGTGAGTGAGTGAGTGAGTGAGTGAGTGAGTGAGTGAGTGAGTGAGTGAGTGAGTGAGTGAGTGAGTGAGTGAGTGACATTTTACTTGCCATGTTTCTTTGTTTCCAATTTCCTTTAAAAAAGGCAATATAGATTACACAATTTTTTTCCTACGATCGCAGTGCATCTCGGGAAGTGCTTCTGGGTCTTTTAATTAGATTACAATTTTTTCCGGTTTTTACTTGACGTGTATTAGAGTGCATGGCATCCTAGAATAGTCTAGATGATTTGTTTCTTTGTTTCCAATTTCTTTTAAGAAGGCCATATTGAAGTGGTTGAAGGATTGTTTGCGAAAGGTCATTAATTAGAGGTTGTCACTGCAGTTATTTATAAAAATTGAAATGAAAAATTGAGATGAGAAACTTTGTTTGTTAGATGTTTCTTTGTTTCAAGTTTCGTTTGATGCCGAAAGCGATAGTGAATTCTTAGACGGATTGTTTACGAAAGTCACGAAACATTTTTCTGTGAACGAATAAATTTTTCCTTTCAAATTTGACGTGTTCTTGTTTGAAGTAAGCACAGTTAACTGTTGACATGTAAAAGCTGCCGCTTCGTATGAGAACAACTTCAAAATTTCAGCACAATCTATTTGTTATTTCCGTAGATATTTCTCGTTTACGGAATTAGTGGAGTAGATGACGTCATAAGGTATCTTAATTGCATTTTTTTAAATCAAAATATTTTTGGAAGAAGATGAGAAATTGAAAAATTGAAAGAACAGGCTTTTCTTCTTTATTAGAAAAACACTTCTAAATAATTCCTTTTTCTTCCGGAAATTGAACTATTATGATGTGTAGGTCATGCACTATAGTTATTATAAAAGGCCAGCCCAAATGAGCATTTGTGAAAGTGTTCGATCCAAGTTGATCAGACAGCAAGAGCAGAGCAGAGAAGAGTAGAAAAAGAATACCCAGCAGCTGTATACCAAGAAATTTCAAGTAAGCTTTCTATTTAATGTTGTAATAGTACTGTTAACTATTATAAGTATTGCCACATGATACATGCATGATAAACGGTTAAAAAAATCACACACGCAAATGACTATTAAATGTGCTCGTGATCTGTCTCTGGTCGTGTTAATACGAGCATGCAAATAAGAACTAGAAGTTTGCTGGATTGGTTTCTTAGAAGCATGGTTAAGGGTGGTTGGAAACGTAGAAATATTGATGAAGGCGAATAGTTTCAAGTACACGAATCAAGAAAAACAGAATATCGTTAAAACAGTTCTTTTGCGTAGTTTTATATATACACAGTACCTAAAATACATTGCTCATGTATATAGAGCTGAGAACTCTGCTCTAACAAAAAGATTGTTGTTTGCAACGGCTACAAAGAAGTATCTTGATCCATGGCTGAAGATTTCGAAGATATTGGGCGTCTCAATTGAGCAAGCCAAGAAAATGACTCAAAGTAAAAACGAGTTTATCGAGTTAGTCCGGAACTGATGGACTAACTCGCCTCTGGGACATCTTTCACCGCCAAAGTCGACTTTCGACTTTTATCATTTTACTCTGTCAAACGCCAGACGATTTACCCGTCAAGGGAAGAACTCTAGCAGCGAAAGGGTTACAGAAGTCTTTTGGAGGATTTGACAGTATACAGTGCAGCTGGTGTCTATTGTAGATTCGTAAGCTCTGCTTTAGTGCCTTCCCTAACATTAATCTTGTTTTGGTTCTTCGTTCCTCTCTTCGACTGGCACACTTTTTTTGCCCTTAAGGACAAGCATTTAGCTTCCCAAGTTTCTGAGATCCCGTTTTGTTTATCGTTTTAAGTGTCGATCATTTACTATCACGATATAGATAGATAAAAGCCTTTAGCATGTATACTTCGCATGTGAATATGAATAGCGCCTTTAAACAATGCGATTGACTCCTGAATCTCGGGATATCCTGCACTATTTACCACCACTTCAGTGAATAATTATAATTGTTAAGTATTGACGGAAGATTTCACACAACGTTTGACGAAAGCGTTCCGAATTTTATTCGTTATTTCAATTTTGTTTTTCAACTCGATTGTAATTCGCGTGTTGTGTTCGTGGACGCCACGCATGTTGATATTAAACCATCCCCGTGTTGGGGGACAACTATATCCGTATACGCAGCTTTTTTATGATTATAGTTGATTCGAAGTTAATATGGAATAAATGGAGTTTGTAATTTGCGTTGACTTCGACCTTGCAGGGAAATCAAAGCGTTCGGTCCTCCGTTCCATGGCGAACTTGGTCAATTCTTCACACAACCATTTTGTTTGTGCTTATGCCTATGCTTATCCTAACTAGCTTGCACATTACGTCAAAACGGTAAATCTGGAAGACAACTTCAAAATCCAATGTTTAAAAAGCAAATAATTAATGAAGATTGTATTGTCAACAAGCATTTGTCGCCTGCCAAGAGAATAAGTGCAAGCGGTGATCCTTATATAATGCAATTGCCAGCACATTACATAAACTTTAGTTGTGTTGTGTGTCATGTATTGAGTGTCATGTATTGTGTGTGTGTCATGTGTTGAGTGTCATGTATTGAGTGTCATGTGTTGTGTGTCATGTGTTGTGTGTCACGTGTTGTGTGTCATGTGTTGTGTGTCATGTATTGAGTGTCATGTGTTGTGTGTATGTATTGTGTCATGTGTTGTGTGTCATGTGTTGTGTGTCATGTATTGAGTGTCATGTGTTGTGTGTCATGTGTTGTGTGTCATGTATTGAGTGTCATGTGTTGTGTGTCATGTGTTGTGTGTCAGTGTTGTGTGTCATGTGTTGTGTGTCAGTGTTGTGTGTCATGTGTTGTGTGTCAGTGTTGTGTATCATGTGTCATGTGTCATGTGTCATGTGTCATGTGTCATGTGTTGTGTGTCAGTGTTGTGTGTCATGTGTTGTGTGTCATGTGTTGTGTGTCAGTGTTGTGTGTCATGTGTTGTGTGTCATGTATTGAGTGTCATGTCTTGTGTGTCATGTCTTGTGTGTCATGTCTTGTGTGTCATGTCTTGTGTATCATGTGTTGAGTGTAATGTGTTGTGTGTTGTGTATCATGTGTTGTGTGTCATGTGTTGAGTGTCATGTGTTGTGTGTCATATGTTGTGTGTCATGTGTTGTGTGTCATGTGTTGTGTGTCAGTGTTGTGTGTCATGTGTTGTGTGTCAGTGTTGTGTATCATGTGTCATGTGTCATGTGTCATGTGTCATGTGTCATGTGTCATGTGTCATGTGTCATGTGTCATGTGTCATGTGTCAGTGTTGTGTGTCATGTGTTGTGTGTCATGTGTTGTGTGTCAGTGTTGTGTGTCATGTGTTGTGTGTCATGTCTTGTGTGTCATGTCTTGTGTGTCATGTCTTGTGTGTCATGTCTTGTGTGTCATGTCTTGTGTGTCATGTGTTGAGTGTAATGTGTTGTGTGTTGTGTATCATGTGTTGTGTGTCATGTGTTGAGTGTCATGTGTTGTGTGTCATGTGTTGTGTGTCATGTGTTGTGTGTCATGTGTTGTGTGTTGAGTGTCATGTATTGTGTGTGTGTGTTATGTATTGAGTGTCATGTCTTGTGTGTCATGTCCTGTGTGTGTTGTCCTGTGTTGAGTATTGTGTTGTGTGTTGTGTGTTGTGGGTTGTGTTGCGTGTTGTGTGTTGTGTTGCGTGTTGTGTGTTGTGTGTTGTGTGTTGTGTGTTGTGTGTTGTGTGTCATGTATTGTGTGTCCTGTGTTTTGTGTCGGTGCATGGTGATCTCTTCACTATCACTTCTTTTCTAGATTCCACGATGCGTACTTTACGATCAGGTTTCGTTGTTGCCGTAGTCTTGCTACAAGTCGTACAATATTCCCAAGGAAGCTTAACTTCAAGCGTCATCGGCACGTATATCGGGGCGTTACCGGGTAGAGTAACGACTCCCCAACTGTCAACCGTCCCATCCCAAGTCAATTTCATTCTCCTAGCTTTCGCCAAAGATGTATCGCATGATGGTAACTTCCAGCAGTTCCCCGAGTGGGCCAACCAGGGTATTACTGAACCGAGCATAACGGCCGATAAAGCGGCAAATCCTAACCGAAAGTACATGGTCTCGCTGGGTGAGCAGCCGACCATGGAGGAACGTTTGGTATCACAGGTGGTATGACCACAGCGCAGTGGGTGGCCAACGCAGATACGTCGATTGCTACGATAGTTTCTGATTTGAATGCTGATGGTGTTGATATCCGGGCAAGTAGAACTTAAATGATGGTAACGATAATATACAGGGGCTTCGTAAGCAGCGGGTGTCCGGACAACCGCACTTTCTGGCCTGTGGGTGTCCTATACATAAGAAGGACACCCACAATATTTTCGCAAATTTTAAACAAATTGATAATTGGTGTTGTTGCATGAATGTTGACGCGAAGTACATCTTTCCGGTTTTTTATACATAATAATACTTTTTTTATAATACTTTTTTTAAAAGTTCTTGAAGTTGTTGTGAACTTGTGATGTTATCTGGCCTGCGTAGCGGCGCTTGGGGTGGGGGGGGGGGGGGGATACAGCGACGAGCCAGCGAGGAAGTCGCGAGCGAGCCGCTACGCTACGCAGGTTAAATGTTATCTTGTATGTTACGTATTTAACAAATAAAACATAAAGCTCCGTGCATATGTACTCTTATAAAGGCACTACACCAAAACTACAAAGACATTCAGTAAGACTTGATTTTTATTTTATTTTTAACTTGTCTATTATACTTCAGTATTGCACGGGCATTCTAATATCTGTAATTTCGTCTTAACATTACTGATTTCAACATCGACTCAAAATCCCTCCTGAAGAAGACTGGAAGGTCGAAACGCGTCGAGGGTTATCCAAAGCACAGACCTACATTAATCCTTCTACGCTTCATTCTTCTCCCAAAACATACATCAAACCGCAGGCATATTTTACAACCTATTGACTGAAACTAGACACTTCACGTGAAACTCAACTGCTGTGGTCAAACGTAAAGTATTAGGCTTAAAAATGAGCGAAATGAACTGGCAAATTTATGTAACATACCACAAATAACAGTGCGTTGTCGCCGCCGTGGTAGAACACAAAGTATTATGCTCCAAATTAGTCCTCACTCAACGCCAGTGAAGGTCTCACTACCCACCATATCTTCTTTCGTGTTCAAATGACGTCAAACGTACCTTTATAAGAGTACATATGCACAGGAGCGGTATGTTTTATTTGTTTTATAAAATAATAATAAGAAAAATCAAACTAAAAGTGAGGTAGTTTTAGAATTTGACTGGCTTTCCGACCAGTTGACGCCATTCTACGCCACTTTACGTCATTCATGATCTCTGTTCTCTTATAAATGCACGGAGCCCAACCAATCAGAGCGTGTAGAGGACACCTTATTTTATAAATATAGTTATTAGTTATCTATTAGGGGAGCACGGGAGGCGTATGATATTAGGGCGCTGCCTCTCACCAATTAGGCGGGGTTAGTACTTGGATGGGTGACCGTTCTCGGGGTGGGGACTCATGTGAGTAGAGTTTAGTTGGTCTCTCCTGTACTTCGAGGGTTTTTCGCTGGGTTCTCCGGTTTTCCTATCTCCGTAAAATCAACATCTATAGGTCTTAGTTGTAAATGGAGGACCCCAAAACCTTATCCTCCTTAAATAAAAATAATAATAATATACACTTAATGTCTGCTCCCGGGGGAAACAGTTAGTTTTGTTTTCCCGAGAGTCTTGATATTTCCCGAGACGAAGTCGAGGGAAACATCGAGACTCGAGGGAAAACAAAACTAACTGTTTCCCCCGGGAGCAGACATTAAGTGTTTTGTTATATAGCTTGAGTTTCGCTGAATAATTTCGACGTTTATCAAGGGAAAGTACACAAAAGACAAACGCTAAGACTTACCAAAACATTTCGCCTGGCTCCGTAATTTCACTTCAACCAAACAAATATGAGTCTCAGAACAAAAGAACAGCAATACATTTCTCCAGTTAATCTTCACACATGCTTTGAAGACCTATAAATATTCTTTTCTTCGTACCAAACAAGCTTTTGTTTATAGGATGCCGTGAAGAGTTCAAAGTTCTAGCGGGCAACAATTGAAAACTTATTGACTGAGCAGGCAATAAGTTCTCAATTATTGCCCGCTCGGTAGACATTGAAATTTAGCTAAGGTCATGTGACCACAAACCAACCAATGACAGTCATCGTTGTATCCAGTGAAACTCTAGCTATATAACAATAATAATAATAATAATAATAATAATAATAATAATAATAATAATAATAATAATAATAATATTCTCTGAAGGGCGTGGCCCTGTTTATGGCGTTCTGCGAGACGCAGGACACCCACAACTTTGAAAAGCTTCCAGAGCCCCTGATAATATAAGGTGTTACTCCGAGTGACGAACCATATTGGAGAAGTAGAGAGAACTCTACTTGGCCAGGCAGGGATTCGAACCCGCGACCTTCGGTTTACTAGTCCGATGGTCGACCGACTGAGTTACATACAGATCACTTTGGGAGATGGTGGTCGAATGATGGTACTTGGGTTATTTGATATTTTGAAAGGGATATACTAGTTACTAAATAGCCCGCATTGCAGGCGTTTCGGTATTGGGAGGGGCGAGGCGAGCTGAGGAAGCGCCTGCAGTCACGCTATTCAAAAAAAAATATGCGATCTCATTGGCTAATGTTAACAAATTCTCTTCCGGTAAGCTGGGGAGTGACATTTAGCTTGTTGTCTGCCAACTCCGAAGATAATGAAGTTAATGAACGCTCCTCTATAAAGTTTTGGTAGTTTGTTTTAAAACAGAAACAGAAATACTCCATTCGCATTTTTTGTCCATTTTGTATAAGGCGGGAAATTTGCTAATTTAGTTTGAAAGTGTCCTAACAATTTTGTCCAGGATTGTAGTTCGTAGAACAAACTGCATGGGGAAAACTATGGTGTTAATTTTGCGGAGGGTGAAAAACCCTCGAAGCACAGAAGAAAACCTACAAACGCTAGTGAGTGAGTGAGTGAGTGAGTGAGTGAGTGAGTGAGTGAGTGAGTGAGTGAGTGAGTGAGTGAGTGAGTGAGTGAGTGAGTGAGTGAGTGAGTGAGTGAGTGAGTGAGTGAGTGAGTGAGTGAGTGAGTGAGTGAGTGAGTGAGTGAGTGAGTGAGTGAGTGAGTGAGTGAGTGAGTGAGTGAGTGAGTGAGTGAGTGAGTGAGTGAATGAATGAATGAATGAATGAATGAATGAATGAATGAATGAATGGATAAACTTTATTTAAGTGTCTAGTCTTCTAGCCGACCCAAAGGGCCTACTAATCGCGGACACTATGCATCATACATAATACATTATTATCTAAATAAATGATACAATTCAAATATTTACAATTCTATCGTCATCATTACTATTTCTACAAATCTTAAAAGAATATAGTACATGTATTATAAATTGTACAGAGCCTGCTATTAATTGCAACATTGAAAGCAGGAACAATCCCCATTGAATAAACTTTCGAGATTTTCTGTCGGATTGTGGTCTTAAATACTGCGACAGTGAAGTGATATATCGTTCATCAGTTGATAATTTAGGCCAAAGACAGGGGCCTAAGTATGTTTAAGTGAATGCTTGCCATTACTAGTTGTTTTAAATCTAGGGATTATGAAATCATTATTTCTAAGATTATACAAAGAAGATGGTCTACTAAATAAATCTAAAATATTCTGAGGGATTAACTTATTCTTTACTTTGAATATCAGTATTGCTACATCCTGTAATCGCCTGTTATTAACACTAGTTAACTTTGCTCGTTTTAAACTAGTTTTAGACTAGTTAACTTAGGTCGTCTGAATTTAAAAAATCGCCGATCAACTTTTCCTTGTAGTTTCATTCTCATGTCGTGTTTTGTTTATTTTGTAGTTTGAAGGCGGAACAAAAGACGCCAAATTTCCCGCGGCCATCGAAGACCTTGCTCAAAGCTTAAAGAACCGTGGTTACATAGTATCCTTCGGTCCTTCCTACGATGAAACTTTCTCCGACTACGTCAGCCTGCCATTGACCAACGTTGACTACGTCTTCTGTCAGTTCTACGCCAAGAATCGCCAGACATTAGTGAGTGTGGTCAGCGACATCACACAAGCAAAGGATGAACTTGGCGGCGACTGGAGTAAGCTCATCGCTGGTTTTAACTCAATTAGCAGAAACCCAAACCCCAGTATTTCATTGCAAGCCGTTGACCAACTGAAGGGAAATCTTAAGGGAATGTTCACTTGGGCTGCCGAACATTCTCAGTACAACTCACCAGCGTATTGCATTGAGAAGAACTCGAAAAGAATCTTGGTGGACAACCTGGCCGCCCAGCCGTGTGACTGGTGAACAATCGTTTGAATGGATTAACTCAACAAGTCAACTTCAATATTTCTTCTTTGATTTTCTTACCTCTTTTCTACATATAACCTAAAATAGCTGGAGGATAACTTGGAAACTTTACAGTTTATTTAGCCTTCAGGTTCTAGCATTATTGTGTACTTTCACTATTTGCAAAAACTTGTAATTTTCTATTTGTTTTTATTAAATGTTTAATTTGCATATCTCATCAAACAAACTGTAATATCGAAACAAACAAACAAACAAACAAACGAACGAACGAACGAACGAACGAACGAACGAACGAACGAACGAACGAACGAACGAACGAACGAACGAACGAACGAACGAACGAACGAACGAACGAACGAACGAACAAACAAACGAACGAACAAAAAACAAACAAACAAACAAACAAACAAACAAACAAACAAACAAACAAACAAACAAACAAACAAACAAACAAACAAACAAACAAACAAACAAACAAAAAACAAACAAACAAACAAACAAACAAACAAACAAACAAACAAACAAACAAACAAACAAACAAACAAACAAACAAACAAACAAACAAAGAGTATAAAACATTGCAAGGGAAGTGGGAACTAGCCGTGGCAACAACAACCAGACAGTATTAGACTAAGCTAGTAAGACTCGACTATTTATTTGTGTTTTAAAAAAGGGGGCATGAAAAATACGAAGGGGTCATTTCAGAATATGTTACAGTATTGACAAAGAAGTCATGCACAAATTACCTACCTTATCTTTTTGGTAGCGTGCTTATAATTTTAACTTTTGTGTCGGACTCTCGGAACAGTCCAAATATTTCAGTGTTTTCCCGCTTTTTGTACGCGCTCGGATGTCGCGCAGGCGCAAAACATTTGGCAGCGTGTTCCCGTCAACAAAATGGCGGCAATAACAGCAGCGGTTGTCTCAAGTCTTGTAAACAACTGTTTGGAAAAAGTGTCAAAGAATGTCTCTCTTCACGAACACTGCTTCGACAATCTGCCTTTGGATATTAAAAGTAAACTGATAAAAAAGCTATCGATGAGAGGATTGCTGAAAGATTGTCATTTAAGAAAGGTAGGCACCATGACCAGGCAACATTAAATGTTTGTGTTTTGTCGAGTTTTGGCTCATTGGCTGTTAACAGTGATTAGAGAAGGTACGAATATTTAGGAGCTATTCAAAAGTGTTGAAGGTGACCGCATAAGTAATGTTTTGCACCCCCATGATTTAAAAGCATGACGTTGTTACCATGACAACTGACAACATCAGAGTTTATTAATACTATAGTCATGAAGTCAATTAACCTTCAGGGTCTATACTAATTGGAGACTCTAGCTATTGAGTTGATTTTGCAGAGGGAGGAAGGTTAGTAAGTGCCACCCCTCATTGGTTGGTCGAGTGTTTACTACAGGAGGAACTCAGAGTACCCAGAGGAAATCTGTAGTGTTTGGAAGAGTCAAACTGGAAGCACAGCAAGCACTGACTTTATTTATACTGGATAAACCATATCTAAACTGTTTTCTCTGGAGGTCTAGTAAGGACCATCTCTCATTGGTTTTAATAGTGTTAATTACTACAGGAGGAAATCAGAGTATCCAGAAGAAAGTAGAAACCTGTGGTGTTTGGTGGACTCAAACTGGATACACCCTTCTTAAATATGCAGCTGAATATGCTCAGGCTACTGATTTCTGTAACATTGACAGTGCACCTCTAGAACACCTGTGGAACAGTGTGCATGTTTATATGTATATGTATATATATATATATATACCAAAAACAGTATGTAACATAAAGGTCACTAAGTTGGCGTAAGGTTCAAGAGTGCTCAATACCATTGTAGGCAGAGCGGGATAATAGAGTTTAATGCTAAGTCACTACTCTGAGTTTGCCTGAAGATCGTGTAAGCGTGAAACTCAGAGTAGTGACTCAGCATTAAACGCTATTATATATATATATATATATATATATATATATATATATATATATATATATATATATATATATATATATATAGATAGATAGATATATATATAGATATATAGATATATAGATATATATATATATATATATATATATTGTATATATATTGTATATATATATTGTATATATATATTGTATATATATACAGTATATAATATTATATCTAATTATCTAATTATTTATAAAATAGGTTGCGTCTTACACACACTGTGATTGGTCAATTACTGTGTGTATATCAGGCTATGCTAACACGGTTGTGATGTCACGGCATATTTCTTGGTCTTATTTCATAAAAGAAATAGAAAATGGATGCCCTGTGTTTATATATTAACCTGATGCAAACACTTGAGTGAGTTTGGGAGAATTCCAAAGTACTCACCTAATCTATGGCTCAGGTTCATGAACTGTATACCTCACATTAAACCTGAGTAAACACTGCAGAAATTAAACCCAGGTTGCAGAGGTAGTAACTACTCAGATGCCATAAACATGAACATTCATTTAGGACTTAATTGGTACCAGTTCACTAACCTCACTTCAGTTTACCAACCTTACCTGGTCCACTGGGTGTCAATTCTGTTGCATTTCTTCTTTCATAGTTGCTTTACCCAAAGATTCGTTCCTTAAATCTCAGCAGTTGTGACATCACTGATCAAGGTCTTGAAGCAGTCGGTGTATGTAGATCTTTGACCAAGCTCGACCTGAATGCAGAGAATCAACCAAGGAATAATATTACACCAGCTAGTATGTTTTTATGCAATCTCTACCACTATTTATTATATAGATGCAAGTGTTTTACTAGCTGGAAATATACAGTGTTGTATTTTCCATATCCTCACTAGTGAAGATATCGATTATGTCATTTAGAATTTTACCGCTTTTTGCATTGAATCTATATAATAAAAAGAACATTACACGGTGGCTTGAAGATATGAATTTCATCTTCTCATGGCAAAAACAATATTTTACTCATTCGTAAAATATTGTTTTCCCCCACTTGAAGATAAAATTCATATCTTTGCGCTGCCGTGTAATATCCTCTATTTATCAGATACAGACTGTACACTATTGATTGTATACACTGTTGGCAAAGAGAAATGAATGAATGAATGAATAATTGAATTAAAAAATAGGATTAAAAAAAATTAAAAATAGGTAAATAAAAAACAAAAAAATTGACAAACCAACCAATAAATATATATATAATGAATTAAAAAATAAATAAATTGAATATATAAAAAAAGAAATAAATGAATGAAAAACAAATAAATAAAAAATTTTAAAAAATAGATAAATATAAATCAAATAAATAAATAAACAAACAAACAAACAAACAAACAAACAAACAAACAAATAATAAATAGATAATTAAATATAAAACCAAAAATAGACAAACAAAGAAATAAATATATAATGAAGGAATAAATAAATAAAGAATAAATAAACAAATAAATAAATAAAATAAATTAAGTAAATAAATAAGTAAATATATACGTAAATATTAAAAACAAATAAATAAACAAGTGAATAAAAAATAGTAAATAAATATTTCTGTCTGAGC
The DNA here is from genome assembly GCA_964035015.1 of Corallium rubrum. Taxonomy (NCBI): domain Eukaryota; kingdom Metazoa; phylum Cnidaria; class Anthozoa; order Scleralcyonacea; family Coralliidae; genus Corallium; species Corallium rubrum. The sequence continues at coordinate 10,044,638 of OZ036012.1, read as the reverse complement.
TCAAAACTTGTTGCTTTACGCTGTTTAATGCCAGATGATTTTACTTGTGAAAGAGAGAACCTTCAGTCGTCCTAGACAGCAATGAGTTAACATGCAAGAAATTAACCCATTACTGCCCCTTATTGTTTTACCCTATCTAAGGGGCCATCCATTTAGTACGTACGCAAAATTTCGGCAATTTTTTACCCCCTCCCCCCCCCCCCCCCTTTGTACGCTTATGTAACTTTTTTTTCCTCCCCACCCCCTCTGCGTACTTACGCGTACAAGAAGACCCAATGAATGCCCCCCCCCCCCCCCCTCCCATTCCATGATCTTTAATTTTTCACGTAGTTTCAAAATCTTATAACAGTAACCGTGTTGTAGGCGTTCAGCCGTATCATCATGGACAAGAATTTGATCATTTTTTCTTAATTTTATTAAATCCTGTAATTCAACATGCGCAAAATTGCAAAGTAACGGTAAAAGTTAAATACTAAAATGTGGTCAGCGGCAGTGTACGCCTTCCCGACTGACTACTTCAAGTTAGTCAATCTTCAAGTTCAGTGCATTTTGCAACCTCGTCCCCAGGGCATTTTGCCTCCACGTTGGGAGGTCGGCGAAAATGGCCCTGGCATCGGCTGGTCACGTGACACCCAGAATTTTGGGGTGTTTTGGCAAGAAAATTTATGCGGTCTTTGTGTTTCGTTTTTGTATAATACGTATACATGAATAATAAATAAGAAATATTTAACGCTCTGCCGAATCACTCATGTGAACCTTTATCATAAATGCAACTGGCTAGCATTATTCATCACGATACTCCCCACGATTATCCAGGATACATTTAAATGTCGGGAAGAAACATATATCTAATGTTGTTCTTGACTTTAACCAAAGCTATCGTTGCAATTCTTTGGATGAACTTCGCAGAGTGGATTTATTGCAATTCATATTTTGATGAATAAATTACACTGTATCTGAATTAATCAAGTTTTTAAACCGGCCAATCCGATTATAGAATCGACCAGCCGATGCCAGGGCCATTTTCGCCGACCTCCCAACGTGGAGGCAAAATGCCCTGGGGACGAGGTTGTGCATTTTGATATTATAGCCTATACGCACCTCTGTGAAGTTAATTACAATTAATTAACTTCACAGAGGTGCGTATAGGGGTGCGTTATTCAGGTAAACCAGTACACTTTTCATAATCAAGTTTATTTTAGTCCAAAAAAATTATTTTTTACGTACGTACGAAATAACGCTTTAGCCCCCCTCCCCTTTGTACGCTAATGTATGAGATATCCATACCCCCTCCCCCCCCCCTCCCGTGCGTACGTACTAAATGGATGGCCCCTAAGTAAACACCAGACAATTTTACTAGCTTGCTCACAGGCTACATCAATAGGAAAAGCTCTCGCTCATTCTAAGCAGGGGTTTATGCTCTTCTAGGCATAGTATCACTTGCACAATCATGTGTAACTCTACAGACTGTATTCTTGCGACGATGCACGCAACTAAACGATGACGCTGTCGTTGCCTTGGCAACCCACTGTCCGTACTTGACTAATCTAAACTTTGGAGGATGTCCCCAACTCACAGACAAGTCTCTTCTGGTACTTGCGACAAACAGTTGTAATTTAGAAAGCTTGAATGTTTCACATACTCAGGTGAGAGAATGCAATTGTTTTCCTTACATTACACCATTATATACTGTATTTATAAAAAAACAGGTGTACTACGCATGCTCTGATTGGACAAGAGCCATTTTTACAGAGTACAGAAACTCGTTTGATTTTCGACTTTATTCGGCTTCGCCTCGTGTTTCCACGGAAGCGATTTTCTATTTGTTAAATACAAAATCGTCTTTAAGTCTATGTCCATATATCAAATCTTTTTTGTATGAACCTCTAGGTCAGTGACATTGGTCTAGCTGCTTTGGCGATTGGAGTGTGTCAGCAGACCTTAAAGGTAAGCTGCAATTACAAAAGGCTCAGATGTCAGCTTCCAACGATTTTGATCATTGCACATTGCAGCGTGTAACATGCTGTGCAATGGCCAAGGTCGTTGTGAGACAAGTTGCTTGAACCATTGCAGTGTGTAACATGCTGTGCAATGATCAAGATCGTTGTGAGACAAGTTGCTTGAACCATTGCAGTATGTAACATGCTGTGCAATGGTCAAGAGCGTTGTGAGACAAGTTACACGAACCATTGCAGTGTGTAACATGCTGTGCAATGGTCAAGAGCGTTGTGAGACAAGTTACACGAACCATTGCAGTGTGTAACATGCTGTGCAATGATCAAGATCGTTGTGAGACAAGTTGCACGAACCATTGCAGTGTGTAACATGCTGTGCAATGGTCAAGAGCGTTGTGAGACAAGTTACACGAACCATTGCAGTGTGTAACATGCTGTGCAATGGTCAAGAACGTTGTGAGACAAGTTACACGAACCATTGCAGTGTGTAACTTGCTGTGCAATGGTCAAGAGCGTTGTGAGACAAGTTGCATGAACCATTGCAGTGTGTAACATGCTGTGCAATGGTCAAGAGCGTTGTGAGACAAGTTGCATGAACCATTGCAGTGTGTAACATGCTGTGCAATGGTCAGGAGCGTTGTGAGACAAGTTGCAATGGTCAAGAACGTTGTGAGACAAGTTACATAAACCATTGCAGCGTGTAACATGCTGTGCAATGGTCAAGAACGTTGTGAGACAAGTTACACGAACCATTGCATTGTGTAACATGCTGTGCAATGACCAAGATCGTTGTGAGACAAGTTACACGAACCATTGCAGCGTGTAACATGCTGTGCAATGGCCAAGATCGTTGTGAGACAAGTTACACGAACCATTGCAGTGTGTAACATGTTGTGCAATGGTCAAGATCGTTGTGAGACAAGTTGCATGAACCATTGCAGCGTGTAACATGCTGTGCAATGGTCAAGATCATTGTGAGACAAGTTGCACGAACTATTGCAGCGTATAACATGCTGTGTAATGATCAAGATCGTAGCGAGACAAGTTGCACGAACCACTGCAGCGTGTAACATGCTGTGCAATGGTCAAGATCATTGTGAGACAAGTTGCACGAACCATTGCAGCGTGTAACATGCTGTGTAATGATCAAGATCGTAGCGAGACAAGTTGCACGAACCGTTGCAGCGTGTAACTTGGCTTGCAACGATCTTGATCATTGCACAGCATGTTACACAATGCAATGGTTCGTGCAACTTGGCTTGCAATGATCTTGATCATTGCACAGCATGTTACACACTGCAATGGTTCGTGCAACTTGTCTCACAATGATCTTGATCATTGCACAGCATGTTACACACTGCAATGGTTCGTGCAACTTGTCTCACAATGATCTTGATCATTGCACAGCACGTTACATACTGCAATGGTTCGTGCAACTTGTCTTGCAACGATACATTAACACCGTTGCGAAACAACTTGCACGAAATCTGTGTCTAATTATTTTAGGAGATTCATTTTGCTTATTGTACTGCTGTCACTAATTCGTCCGTGGACATGCTGGTTGAAAACTGTCCTCGTCTTAACATACTGATCTGTCATGGCTGCCCTCAGATTACTGAAACATCAAGAAATGCTTTTGAGACGCTGCAGAGAAGAGGCTCCAAGCAACTGTCCTGGACCGTGTATTAATATAGCTAGCTAAACGGGGTTATGTCACTAAGAACTAGCTGACTTATTTTAAAGTACGAAGCAAAAATTGCGAAGCCATGTGTAATTCGAGTTGTATTTTGTGCACAATTCTATATGTTATAACCTATTTCTGTATTTATTTGAAATGTACTGTAGTAAATTTATTTATTTAATATATGACTCAAAAATTTAAAAAAAGACTTGTTGTGTATGCCTATGCATAATTTATTCTTGCATTTCCAACAAAAGAACATTATGGCTGCTTAGAAATCCGTCGTCGAGATTCAATTTCGGTGGTTTGTTTGTCTGAGTTTTGGTCTATAAATAGTAACTGCGTTTCGCTATTGACACAAATCTTGAAGCAATAGCGAAAGCAATATGCAAGCCTATATAGTTTCAAGGCCGACCTCATATAAACAAAAACTGAAATGCAAAATTCAGGCCGGTGTGGGCGGTGTGAGATTGTCACCGTGCTGACATTGTATATCGATTTGTGTTATCAAATGTTTGACGTTCAAAACATTCAAAATTTTGCCTTCAAATGGTTTATTGATGAAAACTCCTTGGACAGTGGAACCCCGCCTTACGGCCACCTCGTTAAGCCTGTTTTTCATATCTCGTAATTCATCGCCGATCATCGGCGATACAGCTTTGCCATGAATTGCGATGAAATAGGATCATGACTAGAAGTTTTTATCAAAAGTGAAATGCTGCGAGTTGCTACCATTTACTATTTAGTAGTAAAATACTTATTATCGACGTTTTCCTCAACATGGACGTCACGCGTATAAAATCGAGCCTTTAAAGAGTGATGGCGTCAGCACTCTTGCTTGAAGTGAAGAACGGCAATCTATATGCAGTTTTAGGTTGTTAATTTGCAGCAATAACGACTGTTGCCATCTTTAATGTCGCCCATCTTTAATAATGCCTGCCGCTGATCGGTAGACATTGCGTATACTAAGAATCGAGTTTGTGAACGCATATAAACTCGGTCCAGACCTCGTCAAGATTAGTGAGCTGCTCGCCTTACGGCCAGCAGCAAAAACCGACAATCGGGGACAATCCCCGATTATCGGCGATCATCGCAAGAACCAAAAAAATTTGTTTCCTCCGATGATCGCTGACTGTCGCCGATGAATTAAGACAAGCAAAACAAATGAAAACCGAAATCCGAAGAAATGAGACAAATTAGGACCCAGTCTCTGGAAGAAAACCAAGCACTTCAAACATGCATGAAATTGCCATGATTCTTCGGTTCTTCCCTTGTCTCAAATATTTTTCGCACCCAGAAACTCTTCTTTCTATATTTCTTACACGGTACCAGCGCTATGACGAGTGAAAGCTTCGTATAGAGTAATAATCTGTTGTTTAGGGGGCGCCCATTTTGACAAAAAAATATTATTTTCCCGCATTGATCGGTTATCGACGGCGACTGTCTGGGATGATCGCCGATTATCCCAGACAATCCCCGATCGTCGCAAATGTGAGCATCGGCGATGATCGGCGATGAAATGCGACAAATGAAAACCAGGCCTTAATACGGTCACCTTGTTAATACGGCCACTTTTTTCTGGCCTTAATACAACGGAATATGAACTGAAACAAAACGATGAGTTATATACTACCGTTTGTCATTACGGGATGATCGCATAATCTTGCTGTACGTATACATGTATATCAACCAAAATTATTGTTAATCTTCTAAACTCTGGATATATTTAATAATTCAATAGAAGTGATCGATACAAAACATCTTAATAGAGACGTTAAGATACCCCGGGTTCGGTTTACGGGTACGGGTACCGCCATTTTTGTTTACTAGTCGTAATATCTACCCGTTTTCCCGTGGTAGATCATGGTCTACCCGTACATACGACTACGGGTACGGGTAGATTACCCGTACCCGTAAACCGAACCCGGGGTATCTTAAGGTCTCTAATCAGTTAGTTAACGTCCGGAACTTTCGTCATGCATTCTAGTTCAGTTCACGAGCGGATGTAATATTTTTTCATTAAAACTGTAATTATTCATCTCAAGTATTCGATTTTATTCAGGCAGTGTTCATAAATCAGTCATTTCATGGCAAAAAGTTTGATTATTCTGGTCATAAAGCTTATTATAGATATTGATATACAATCTACGGTGACAATCTCAGACCGCCACACCGGCCTTCCCTCCGGCCGGTCCGAGTTCGGTGCCCCCCCCCCCCCCTATTAATTTCCCGGTTTGTTTGCGAATAACTATATGATTTGCGCTTGGCAACGCGATGTCGTTTGACCCCTTTGGTTCAATAGAAACCCTAAGATGTTGACTTAAAGATGATACTTCACTATCTCAGAAAACAACCACCTCATAAACGACGTTGGTTTGTGGACGAATGGCTTAAATCGAACAACATCATCTTCAAGCCGTCGTCGAAGTCGACGAAATGGCGTTCCTACCGGCTTTGCCCGCTGCCCCTACTGCGGCGAGGAGATCGAGAAAGAGCAGGCCCAGACGGCGAGACGACACAAAGAAAAGTTACCGAATTAGTTTGTCAAACATCGACGAAGCAACGAGGGACGACATCGATTCTACATCAAGCGACAACGAACCAAGTCTTGTCAAAGAGGATTATGTAGTAAGCCATAATAGCTTCGGGGTACTTTTATTTCATAGTACATATATATATTATATAGCCACAGCTGATATTGGGGTGCTTGGCGTCCGGTTAATTAGGAGTTCATTAACAAACCGTATGTTGGCGCTTTCCATGATCTGTTCAAAAATTACAGTTTACAATGTTTAAAAGGTCAGTTTTGGTTTAATCTGTGCTTAATTTGATCCTGTGGATATTCAACGTTGTTTAACAACAGCTTTCACGGTAAAACTGTCTTAAACATATTTATTCCTCGTTAATTCGTTAATGTTTCTTTGTTTGCATGTTAAATAACTGAGGAACAATAAAATAAATAAATTAAAGAGTAACTGTGCTGACTGATACAAATCAACTAGTGGACTAAACAGTCAAAACCCGCATAAAAGAAACTGTAGATTAAGGTCTTCGTTAAGGTTTGCAGGGTCATTTCTGTAAAGCGCTCTCAATTCGTCAGAGTTTATGCCACAAAAATAACATATATATCGTTAGAAAGTTATGAATTTGTAGAATGCAATGGCGTCTTTGATTAATTCGCGATAAACACAAACCGTTAATAATTGTGAATTTTTTAATTAAAACCAGAGGGCTTCTCTTGGGGCGACTCGAGTAAAACGCGTTTTATTTTGTTCAAAATCTTTTTTTGTACTTTGATTCCAAGATAAATTTCCAGCAAAACGGTGTCAGCGTTTTTTGATATGTCGAGTTTTGCCGATTTTAATGACGACCAAAGTTAAAAATGCTGTTATTCGACCAACATTCGGACAAAATAAGTCATAAATTCGAACCAGGCAATAAATAGAAAAACGCTGACACCGTTTTACTGGACATTTATCTTGGAATCGAAATGCGAAAAATTTTTTTGAAGAAAATGAAACGCTTTGTTCTTAAGTCGCCTCGAGTGAAACCCTCTGGTTTTAATTAAAAAATTCACAATTATTAACGGTATGTGTTTATCGCGAAACCAAAGACACCATTGTATTCTACAAATTCATAGCTTTCTAACCATATCTATTTTATTTTATTCCATAAATTTTGACGAATTGGGAGCGCTTTACAGAAATGACCCTGAAAACCTTCACCGCGAAGACCTTAAGAACCTCCTTAAATTTAGTCAATTAAGCACCCAAGAACCAGGTTAAACTGACAAATATATGAAGCACTGTCTTTTATGAAAAAGCGGCTCGGGGATAGCTACTTTCAAGTAGTAAAATGCGTTAACATACTGTGGATAGGTAAATAAAGTAAATACGAACTGAATTTTCTGTATGACATAAAACAAATGCATGATATCCTCTAAATATGAACGCAAAGTAACGTTTTTGGATTGATTTTTCCTTCTTCTTTCAAGCCATTTTATCATCATCAATCGTGTATTCACTGGATCACGCGGAAGCGCGCTCTTTTCAAGAGCCGCTACTTTCGGGGGTGCTCTACTCTCGGGATTCTACGGTATCTTTGCTATTATTACACCAAACTTAATTCGAACGGGAAGCAAACATGTGGGTGTGTTTCTCCCACAACACCAAACATGTAGAATTTTAAGTGATTTCGTTTGACAATATAGCAAGGATATACTAACCTCTGATAAATCATTATGCAGTGATTATTTACAACTGATGAGAGCAGAAATACATGCACGTCACAACATGTGACATTTCAATATCAAACAAAATATCTGAACAACGAAGAAAAGAAACGAAAAACTGCAAAAAATGTTACTTTATCATTTTAAGTGTTCTTCAAATAAGACATACTTTAATTCTTTGAAAGTTTTCATGGCGATAATGTAACAGATAAGTTTTGTGGAAACACCACGTAAAATATTTATTTGCTAAGCTTGAGTTAAGGCCGGAGTCAACAAGCCGAAAGCTTATTGCGATAGTCGCCGACCTGAAAAACGAGAACGTGTATCGGCGATCATCTCATAGCGCATTCCAATTCTGGTGAGAGAGGTATTCTGCTTCAGAATATCTCGTGCACTTAAGTTGGATAGAACTCGCCTCCAATCCCTGTGCGGCTCGATAGCTCAACAGGTAGAGCGGCGGACCGGAATCCCGAAGGTGCGAGTTCAAATCCCGCTCGAGTCAGTTCGGTTGACTTTAGCAGTGTAAGACATCATGCAAGGTATTCTTCGAGGTATTCTTCTCCTGCATTCTTTTTCACAATATATGGCGCAACGAGTTTAATAAGATGCTCCAGCCTCTCAGGACTCATTCTTAAAAATTTAAAAAAGTACTCCCTATCGTGCAAACGTAACTCTTCGACCAAAATGTGAAATTGGCTCTGCTGTTGGCGCCTCCAGTTAAGCATTTCTCTTACCCAGAATCTTCTTTTTCGTGGCTTGTTCAATACAAGAAGGGCTCGTTTTTTCCTCAGAAGCGCGATAATTAATTGTAGTTGACAAACAATAACTAACCTTCTGTTTAACGCCGGCATTTTGATTTTTGATGTTTTTGGCGGGAAATGTGAAGCGTCGTCATCGCCGATTATCGTCGACCATCTGCGACAAATGAGAACTATCTGATCGCCGATGATCGCCGACATATGAGAACTAAGCTTTAACAAATAAATACTCTACGTGGTATTTCCACAAAACTTACATATCTATAAGACCCCGTTTACACGATGCCGATACAATTTGAAAACGGAACAAAATCATGCCGGTATGCAAATACAGCATATAACATTTCATGTTATTTTTGTACCAGTATCATGTGAACGCAAGGCCTAAACGGCATGATTTTGTTCCGTTTTCAAATTGTACCGGCATCGTGTAAACGGGGTCTAAGACATTTATATGTATTTTAAAATGAAATTTTTGCAGTACACCACATTGTCGTAAACAAATTCTATTTTTCTCAAACTTCAGTTCAGATGTGTAGAAAATAGCGTTATATCTACCAATGGAAACAGTTTCCTACCAAAGCTATGTGGACACCAGAATGTTAAGAAACCACAGCACTGTCTAACAGAACCAGTCATACCCAGCTGTTCAGATTCAACGATTTCCGAGAGAAGCAAGATTTGGATGGAACCATTAGGACTGTGGATACCACTTAAACAGCAGGTAACTAACCTATACTTATTATATGGCACGAATTACTTCCGGTGAAATCACGCGCTGTGAGTCCGTGATAGACCTTATTCAAAAATGGCCGCCGAATTAGAATTCTTTTATGTGCATATAAATTAGCCCTTATAACCTCGTTTTAAAGTAAAAATTCTTTTGAATTTCACACATGAAAACGAGTTCATAGGGGCTAATTTATATGTATTTCTCAAACTCATTAATAATTCATGAACCAAAAACAAAAGAAATTAATGTTTAATTAGTGTTTTGAAACCGGAGGAAGATCCATCTAGCTGATCATGTGATGACGTTTTGAAATATTTCAAAGTCCTAGGACTTTGAAAATATGTAAATTACTATGTTTGAGAAGTCAGTTCAAACACTCGACGTCGGACTTTACTGGGATTTCAAAACCCTCGTGCATTTAAAATGCTCGTCTTCGGCTCGCATTTTCAATAGGCACTCGGACTTTGAAATCCCGGTAAAGTCCTCCGTCTCGTATTTGAACTATTACATAAAAGAATTTTAATTCGGCGGCCATTTTTGAATAAGGTCTATGCCCACGGGCATTATGAAAATTGTTAATGCCCTACGATTGGAAACAAACAAAAAATCCTAATAAGAAAGTTATTGCTGAAAAACGACGAAAATAATTGAAATAAATGACGATGAACATTATAAAAGTAAATTTTAGTATCCAGAACGAGAAAGAAACAACAGAAAATAACGCTAGTCCAGTGTTTTGACGAAGTTAAAGGAAGCGAAGACCAAGAAATACAAGATTGATTTTGTAATAAAAAGTGCCATATAATAAACTACTTAATAACCTCGACCGTTCGGTCTTTACGGTAAAATATTAAACCTCGGTCCTGAACTACTAACCTCGCTATCGCTCGGTCAATACAGCAAGACCTCACTCTCGGTTATTAAGTAGTTATTAAAGGTGAAGTAATACGAGCAACAAATTGCTGCAACATTGTTGTGTTGCAAGTTGAAAAGCGTTGTTGCACGTATTACTACCCACGTTAAACACTGTCACACAACAATGATTTTGTTGCTAATAATATACATGAAAAAAATTTCTCAATTCTGATTGGCTGAGAGGAGTGCAATTTTAGTGCAATTCAGTGCAGAAAAATGAAATACAGTGCAAATTTTGTAATTTTTTGAATTTGCACAAAAATAATTTTTTGCTAGAAAAAAAGCTCTTTCTGTTAATTTTTTCCCCATGTATGTTATTTGAACAAAGCATTTTGATTAGAAAGATTGTCTTTATGATAAATTTTTTCATGTATATGAGATATGTATATAGAGTTTTTCAAAGACCTCAAAGACCTTCGGACTCGTGCAATTTTGATATTCTTTGAAAAACTCACTCGTGCATATTTTTTCCAAATTGCAGTCGAAACCATGCTATTACCTATACAAATTGAATCAGCATGTTGCAGCAAGTAGAACTGGAGTCTACTTTTTTCAACAAATGTTTTCATCTTGCAACAAAATCATTGTTGCGTGACAATGTTTAAGGTGGGTGGTAATACGGGGGTTGGGGGGGTGGGGGGGGGGGGGGGGTGGTGGGGTGGTTTTAAATGGGGGGGGGGGGGCTCAGGCCCCCCACCAAAAAAAAGTCAGGACAAGCGTTGCTAAATTTAATGATTGTATTAGTACGACTATACAGAGGCTAGGAGAGCAGCTACTTACGGTAATCTACCTATGGGGTTCATCTACACGACAACACGAGATTTCACGAACGGTGTAGCGTGATTGCGTGAATAGCCTGAAGTGTTAGCCATCCTGTCACACGACATGCGGGCTAATAATTTCTTCGTTTTTATGTTAAAATTTGAACTATGCTTACTGTAGAATTAGATGAAAAAGTTTCCTCAAATTGCTGCAAATTGTGTTTCCGAGGTTCTAGATTTCAAAATTTTCCGGAGTGCACTCCCGAACCCCGCTAAAAATGCGGTCACTGATTATCTGCACGTCGACTTCAGCCCCCCAACTTTGAATCCGTTCCTACGCCTCTGACGCAAGTTGAAGAAAAATGTTGCCCGTATTACTTCACCTCAACTGCAGTAACAACAGTATGAATAAAGTTGCACCTAGCCCCTAAAATGAAGTCTGTTTTTGTTTGAAAAGGCATGATTACAACTTATGAAAGAAAGCATTAACTTTCTTTCAATAGATCTTTTTGTTCTTGAGTTACACATAAATATTGTTGGTTTTATGGTCGCCGTATTAATGACTATATTAGGGATTTTAAGATTCAGACAACGGACTACCGCTATGGTAGAAAGTTTAACACTGTGGTATTAAATGGTGGTGTATTTATACATTCAAATTTCAAGATACATATCGCACGGACTCGTTTTGTTCTTCAATTCTTGAGGAAAAACCCTTGTTCAATCTATGGTAGTCGCGAGAGTAATGTTAAGCTTCTCCAAAGCTTCTGCAGTAACTCAGGTTTCGTGTTGTCTTTACAACGTAAAAATGCATTTTCTACGTTGTCAACAGTCACGATGGCATAAAGATTACTCTTGGGACTGTTATTGACATAAAATTCTATTGTGCAAACACGTTGCCGCAGTCGCTGTGTTTTCTTAAAGTCAACCACCGATGTGTGGAACGTGAAAATTTTGAATCGCTGTCACGCCCAAACGTCAACGAAGTTTGAAATAGATGAGGTAAACAAAGACAATGGCTACTTGAGAAAATATTTATTGCCCATTTTAAAGCCCACACTATTGACAACATAAATCTTAGAAATCTGTCAGTATATTTTTCCACTCCAAAATTACCGCTGAGAGTGCATCTGCAGCTAATCTTTACATTTGTTTATAGAATATGTATTTTTAAAACTTTCAACAATTGTCGACGTTTGTTGAGCGTTTGTGGGCGTGGCAGCGATTCAAATTTTTTACTCCATTCCACACTCCATTCCAAAATGCCTTATTTCCCCCAAATCTCCAAGTACTTTCCATGGAGGGGGGGGGGGGGGGTGGAGAGGGGGGGTGGGGGGGTGGACAGTTTTCTGGAACTATGCAGTAAGCAAATATATGTACAATGATTATTATGTACTAATTGAAATTTTTGATGATCAAGTTAGCAGACATGCCATAGAAAACTAGAAAAATATCTCTTTGTGGATAAACCTTGCTTGATGTCTGACAGTTGGTACAGTAATTTTAAAATTGTATTGCTAAATGCTTTAGGTTTGGTAATGACTGTTAATGTGACCCAATCACTGCCCAGAAATTATTTTAAATGTAAAATTGTTATTGTGAAATTATGTCAACTGTGAAACTACATATTTTGGGTACTGTATTTATATAATCAGAATAACATAGAATATTCAGTATAATTTATAAAGATGTGATTTTGCATATTACAGTAGCATATTACAGATCATTTTCTTAATAATTAAAGGGAAGAAGATTTTACGAGAAGTTTTCAAACCGAATGGACCTTCTTTACAAAGATCCTGACTATTTAATGGTATGTGTGCAAGTTTACATTCAGGAAATTTCAGACTCCAATCGCATAGAGGGGAGGACAGGAGGTGCAATTTTCCCCAGGGCCTCATACAACATGGGTCCTCAGGATAAAAAGTAATAAAAAATTTAATCAAATCCAGCTCGGCACTGCAGGTGAAAATATAAGAATAGCACCCTGAGAATGTAGGAAATACCCTTTCAGAGACCCAAGAATTCTAATAATTTCTGGGGGCCATGTCCCCAGACCCATCTAATAACTAGAGGGGCTTTCACCTAACCATCTTGCCCCAGACCTCCAGTTATCTGTTGGTAGGTGGGCCTGTCCATTAAAGGACACCCACTTGATGACACATGTCAGATCATGTCAATGAATTTTAATTGTATATTAAAACAAATAGATAACATTTTTCTGTGCATGTACTGTAATGGATCACAGAAGACATCACCACTCAAGTTCATTTTGTGTCATATTTTTTGTTCTTTACACCAGGGGGTGTCAGAAGCAGGGGGGGCAGGGGACCTGGGCCCCCCACTTTTAGATATAATAGATATACATGTAATAAAGAAATTTGAATGCAGATATTCAATGTCCGGAAAAGTGTTGTCTTTTGAGTATTTTATGACATTTTTGGACCTTTAGAATTCTGTAAATCTTTGTCCTAAAATGCAGGAAATGGCATTTCAGAGACTCTAGATTTCAAAAATTTTTCCAGGGAGCATGTCCCCAGACCACCCTAAATATCCCCCCCCCCCCCCCCCACACACACTTTTAGTGTCACTCTGACATCCCTGCTTTACACGCTGACATCATACATCATCTGTGTTCTATTACAGTGCGCACACATGGAAAAATGTAATTAATCTATTTGTTAATTGCCAAATTTACAAATTATGGGTATTTTTCAAATAATTTTGTAGTAAAGATGGAAATTCTTATAAATAATTACATTTCTTATAAATTTTCTTGCTGCAAGTGTTTTTGGAGCGATTATTATTAATGTCAAAGACTCAAAGGTCCTTTCAAGTTTCAACAAGAACAAATGTGGGCGTTATAATTTTTAAATTAACATAAAATCTATAAGTTTCGAACATAAATCAAAAACTACAGACAATTTTAAGTACTATAAAATAATATACAAGGTATTTATGATAAATAAAGCACCGTTTCGTTATTAAATAAAAAATATTTTTATTCCCTTAGATAAAGTTCGATATGCTTCAGAAATACTGATAAATTTGGTTCAAAAAGCAATATTTTAGAAGAGAAACTGTCCCTTACCTTTTGAGGAATAATCAATTTGCTTTTTCCTTCGATAATTTTCTTCCTGGGTGGAATTTAAAGCCGTTATATCTCAATACATCAAGGTTTCCTTCGCTACTCCAGCGACGCCATTTTGAAAATTGAGCTTAGAAAGCGAGAACAAGTTGTTGACCAATCAAAACACGAGGAACGTCGGTTCTATAAATTATCCCTCGTCCAATCAAATCGCTAGCCTGTGTGGTGTTTAAATTTAGGGAGACGAATGAAGCCTGCAAATAAACCCCTAGCCTGATAAACCCCTTTCCCCAAAAAAATTATATGTTAATTGGAGGGCCGAAGAGGGCTGAATTTCACCTCGCGTAGTCGCGTTGGCTTGTTTACGAAGCCCGAAATCATGTTTTCGCAAACACGATTTGAATTTATAATGAACATGTGAACAAACGCAACTCGTAAAATAAAAAGTTGACCAAAAATATTAGTAATGGAAAACTTTGCCGTGTATACTGAGCTTCGATTTGCTAGCCCTCCGCTTTTCCACTAGGCGATTTTTTTCGCGCGAAGCGACCTTCTTTTGTTCGAATTCAATAGATTTCTGATTAGTTCCAGCTCAGAGCTCATGAGACAAAAGAAAAAGCCGGACTGGCTCTCTGTGCCATTGTGCCAATGGCACATGCGCCCCCTTTGGATGCCGTTACTGCGCCCCTTTCCCGTTGTATAATATTTTAGCATATACCTCGCAGGTGAATAGTGCTTTTCGCGCAACCTGATTGGCTCCTCTAGCTCGGGATATCCTGCACTATTCACCTGCGGGCAAAACAAGATGGCGGCCAGTTTTACTTTGTTTACCGAGGCAGGAGATTTTGTTGATAAACAAGGGTGATGTAGTAGAATAACGAGAAAAGTCAACAAAATTACGTAGAAGAGTGTCCACAGGTATGTTTCTTTACAATTTTCTAGCCATTAATATATCAAAAGTTGTATCAAAAAACTGTTTTGACGACAAATATCGAGTACGCCAAGTGTCCAAGTTGCTAGCGGTCGTGTCTTGTATAAAATACCGAAAAATATGAGTTAACAATGTTAAACTTGTTATTTCATTTATGAGGTATATGCTAAAACAATTATTCACTTCAGTGTCGGCGAATAGTGTGGATATTCACCTCGCCGAAGCGGCTCGGTGAATATCCAGCACTATTCACCTCCACTTCGGTGAATAATTGTTAAATATTTGATATGTAGTGCAATTCCTATTTAAAAACCCGATTTTGGATTTATAGTCGTTTTACGTTTTAATCAGTATGGTACAGCTAATAGTATATTACGATTAAATAATATTTTAGTACGCTTCACGCAGCTGACAGCCTGACATGAAGTAGTCACCTAATTAATGATACACACAATGTGAGCTGATTTGTCCATGTATGACGACATGTCATGTATGAGTAGTGATACCCCCCCATCGGGCGGCGGAAGTAATTAGTATGCAAACGGTGTGTAGCCCCTCATCTCATTAGTATTCATTTTATAGCGTCGCGTTACGTCACTAAGTTCTAACCCTAGTCGCGGCACCCCCGTACCCCCGCTTTTAGCCAACCCCCGGGGTTTTTACTACGTCATTCATTCTCATGCTCCTTTGCGACCCTCTAACCCTAATCTCGTTACGTCATTATGTCTCGTGCTCCTATATGACCCCCTAACCCTAATCTCACTCAACCCCCCGTTATTCCCTACGTCATATTCACCTTATTATTTATTCATTCTCAGACTTCTTTAGGATAGTCTAACCCTAACCCCCTTACCCCCTTACCCTGGCTTGTTGCTGAACCCCCGGTTTTATATACGTCATAACTGACTCGCGCTCTTCCGAAACCCCCTAGCGATTGGTCTCCGACTGATTTCCGAGGTTACGTAAAAGGCACTGGACTTATCTCTTTATAACTAATAGAAACCAACTTTCATTTAAACCCTTAACCCTACTTATAGTCAACAGTTGTGGGACACGTAGACGTACAGAGCATGCGTACAGTAAACTTTAACAAAATAGACGTTCTTTACAAGGAACTAAAAAGAAATTGATAGAGGCACTTTATATTTTTTTATCTGAAACCTTGTCTCGATGAGTATAGAGAGTTTTGAGCAGCCGAAGTGTCTGAATTGGCAGAGCTCGTATGGACTTAAATCAATAGCATATGATGAATATTATAATAGAGCCTAAACATTCAATCATCCTAGAATCATTGCTAGCTAAACCCTTCGTTTGTAAGTGAAGAAATCGTAAGAAGATAGAATGAGGAGTCAATTCTAAAAGCCATAAGAACGTTTTTAAGTGTCGATATATAAACGAAATATTATTTGGCTGCGGGACGGCTGAGTATCGACTTGAATTAATAGCAACATGAATATTATATTAGTTAGAACTTAAACGGCCAAACAGCTCTTTACCCATTTACTTGGAGATATGTGCCGAATTGTCGCTTATTTGGCTTTAGTTTATAAAGTAAACGATGCCTTGAATGAACAAACCGTTCGGCAAGTTGTTCGAAAGACATTGAATCATTTTCTTCAGAGGGATTCGCCAGAATATAAACTGTCAAGGGGTTAAACGGCTGACTGAGCTATTTTATTAACGTCGTCAAGCATCTTGTTAATGTTGCTACGGCTGATATTTGCGTATTTATGCTCAGTGCACGTGCAGGAGACAAAAGAGAAAACTCTTTAAAGTTACTAATGACCAAAACATAGCAGGATTTGCATATAAGTAGAATATTTAATTCATTTTAGGGGTGATCATGAGTTTTGGGGGGATAATAAGGGGCATGAAGAGGTATTAATGCATGGGCAAGTTCAGGCGAGAAAGTCATTAGGACAGGTTCTGAAATTACGAAACTAAAGAGACCGGCTTACGAGGAGTACCTTGTTGAAAAATATGGAAACGTTAACGGCTGATATTTGCGTATTTATGCTCAGTGCACGTGCAGGAGACAAAAGAGAAAACTCTTTAAAGTTACTAATGACCAAAACATAGCAGGATTTGCATATACCGTAGAATATGTAATTATTTGTGGGGTTGTGAAAGGATAATAAGAAGGATATGAAGACGCTTTAATGCGTAGGCATGTTTAGGCCAAAAAGTCATTAGCGTGTATTTTGCATAAGACAGAATTCACAACAATCGGTTTAAAATATTTATTTAGGCTTTGGTTTAAACATATACATATAAAAAGTTTTAGTAAGGTCTGCTTCTTAGATTATATTTAGGTGTTTTTATTTTAAAAGTAGCATGATAATCTTTCTTGTCCTCTGATGATAATTGAGACACGTCTTCTTTTGTCATGGGTAAATATTTTGATCTAGTCATCAATAGATTGGTGTTCATACTCTTCTCTTTCATCCGGAGTCATCTTTGCCAAGTCTTTCTCTGTCGGGTCGCCCAAACTTTCCCAGTTATGAAAGAAATTATGTTTAAGCGTCGGTTGTTCAACGGTAGGAGGCGGTGTTACAAAATAGGTTTATGGAGTATACTCTGAGTACCCCTGGGGGTAACCCTAAACACCCCCCTGGGATACCCCCAATCACCACCGGGATACCCCAAACACCCCTGGGGTAACCTCCAAACACCCCGGGGTACCCCCAATCACCCCTGGGGTAACCCCCAAACACCCCCGGGATACCCCAATCACCCCAGGGGTAACCCCCAAACACCCCCGGGGTAACCTCCAAACACCCCGGGGTACCCCCAATCACCCCTGGAGTAACCCCCAAACACCCCAGGGATACCCCAATCACCCCAGGGGTAACCCCAAACACCCCCGGGGTACCCCCAATCACCCCTGGGGTAACCCCAAACAACCCCGGGGTACCCCCAATCACCCCTGGGGTAACCCCCAAACACCCCCGGGGTACCCCCAATCACCCCTGGGGTAACCCCCAAACACCCCCTGGGTACTCCCAATCACCCCTGGGGTAACCCCCAAACACCCCCGGGGTACCCCCAATCACCCCAGGGGTAACCCCAAACACCCCCGGGATACCCCAATCACCCCGGGGGTAACCCCAAACACCCCCTGGGGTACCCCATTCACCCCTGGCGTAACCCCAAACACCCCCGAGGATGCTAAAAACTCCCCCTGTCATGCAGTCATATAGTCATGTAGTCATAATACTAACTAAGAGTATAGTCCTTATCTTCCCCCTCTTTCTTCTCCTCCTCCTCGTCCTCTTGCTCCTCCTCCTCCTCCTCCTCCTCATTCTCCTCCTCCTCTTCCCCCTCTTTCTTGTCCTCCTCCTCCTCCTCCTCCTCCTCCTCCTCTAAGTCCTAAGACTTAGGACTATAGTCTTAGGACTATAGTCTTAGGACTTAGGACTATATAGTCTTAGGACTTAGAGGAGGAGGAGGAGGAGGAGGAGGACAAGAAAGAGGGGGAAGAGGAGGAGGAGAATGAGGAGGAGGAGGAGGAGGAGCAAGAGGACGAGGAGGAGAAGAAAGAGGGGGAAGATAAGGACTATACTCTTAGTTAGTATTATGACTACATGACTATATGACTGCATGATAGGGGGAGTTTTTAGCATCCTCGGGGGTGTTTGGGGTTACGCCAGGGGTGAATGGGGTACCACAGGGGGTGTTTGGGGTTACCCCCGGGGTGATTGGGGTATCCCGGGGGTGTTTGGGGTTACCCCTGGGGTGATTGGGGGTACCCCGGGGGTGTTTGGGGGTTACCCCAGGGGTGATTGGGAGTACCCAGGGGGTGTTTGGGGGTTACCCCAGGGGTGATTGGGGGTACCCCGGGGGTGTTTGGGGGTTACCCCAGGGGTGATTGGGGGTACCCCGGGGTGTTTGGGGTATCCCGGGGGTGTTTGGGGGTTACCCCAGGGGTGATTGGGGGTACGCCAGGGGTGAATGGGGTACCCCAGGGGGTGTTTGGGGTTACCCCCGGGGTGATTGGGGTATCCCGGGGGTGTTTGGGGTTACCCCTGGGGTGATTGGGGGTACCCCGGGGGTGTTTGGGGTTACCCCAGGGGTGATTGGGGGTACCCCGGGGGTGTTTGGGGTTACCCCTGGGGTGATTGGGGTATCCCTGGGGTGTTTGGGGGTTACTCCAGGGGTGATTGGGGGTACCCCGGGGTGTTTGGAGGTTACCCCGGGGGTGTTTGGGGGTTACCCCTGGGGTGATTGGGGTATCCCGGGGGTGTTTGGGGGTTACCCCAGGGGTGATTGGGGGTACCCCGGGGTGTTTGGAGGTTACCCCAGGGGTGTTTGGGGTATCCCGGTGGTGATTGGGGGTATCCCAGGGGGGTGTTTAGGGTTACCCCCAGGGGTACTCAGAGTATACTCCATAAACCTATTTTGTAACACCGCCTCCTACCGTTGAACAACCGACGCTTAAACATAATTTCTTTCATAACTGGGAAAGTTTGGGCGACCCGACAGAGAAAGACTTGGCAAAGATGACTCCGGATGAAAGAGAAGAGTATGAACACCAATCTATTGATGACTAGATCAAAATATTTACCCATGACAAAAGAAGACGTGTCTCAATTATCATCAGAGGACAAGAAAGATTATCATGCTACTTTTAAAATAAAAACACCTAAATATAATCTAAGAAGCAGACCTTACTAAAACTTTTTATATGTATATGTTTAAACCAAAGCCTAAATAAATATTTTAAACCGATTGTTGTGAATTCTGTCTTATGCAAAATACACGCTAATGACTTTTTGGCCTAAACATGCCTACGCATTAAAGCGTCTTCATATCCCTTATTATCCTTTCACAACCCCACAAATAATTACATATTCTACGGTATATGCAAATCCTGCTATGTTTTGGTCATTAGTAACTTTAAAGAGTTTTCTCTTTTGTCTCCTGCACGTGCACTGAGCATAAATACGCAAATATCAGCCGTTAACGTTTCCATATTTTTCAACAAGGTACTCCTCGTAAGCCGGTCTCTTTAGTTTCGTAATTTCAGAACCTGTCCTAATGACTTTCTCGCCTGAACTTGCCCATGCATTAATACCTCTTCATGCCCCTTATTATCCCCCCAAAACTCATGATCACCCCTAAAATGAATTAAATATTCTACTTATATGCAAATCCTGCTATGTTTTGGTCATTAGTAACTTTAAAGAGTTTTCTCTTTTGTCTCCTGCACGTGCACTGAGCATAAATACGCAAATATCAGCCGTAGCAACATTAACAAGATGCTTGACGACGTTAATAAAATAGCTCAGTCAGCCGTTTAACCCCTTGACAGTTTATATTCTGGCAAATCCCTCTGAAGAAAATGATTCAATGTCTTTCGAACAACTTGCCGAACGGTTTGTTCATTCAAGGCATCGTTTACTTTATAAACTAAAGCCAAATAATCGACAATTCGGCACATATCTCCAAGTAAATGGGTAAAGAGCTGTTTGGCCGTTTAAGTTCTAACTAATATAATATTCATGTTGCTATTAATTCAAGTCGATACTCAGCCGTCCCGCAGCCAAATAATATTTCGTTTATATATCGACACTTAAAAACGTTCTTATGGCTTTTAGAATTGACTCCTCATTCTATCTTCTTACGATTTCTTCACTTACAAACGAAGGGTTTAGCTAGCAATGATTCTAGGATGATTGAATGTTTAGGCTCTATTATAATATTCATCATATGCTATTGATTTAAGTCCATACGAGCTCTGCCAATTCAGACACTTCGGCTGCTCAAAACTCTCTATACTCATCGAGACAAGGTTTCAGATAAAAAAATATAAAGTGCCTCTATCAATTTCTTTTTAGTTCCTTGTAAAGAACGTCTATTTTGTTAAAGTTTACTGTACGCATGCTCTGTACGTCTACGTGTCCCACAACTGTTGACTATAAGTAGGGTTAAGGGTTTAAATGAAAGTTGGTTTCTATTAGTTATAAAGAGATAAGTCCAGTGCCTTTTACGTAACCTCGGAAATCAGTCGGAGACCAATCGCTAGGGGGTTTCGGAAGAGCGCGAGTCAGTTATGACGTATATAAAACCGGGGGTTCAGCAACAAGCCAGGGTAAGGGGGTAAGGGGGTTAGGGTTAGACTATCCTAAAGAAGTCTGAGAATGAATAAATAATAAGGTGAATATGACGTAGGAATAACGGGGGGTTGAGTGAGATTAGGGTTAGGGGGTCATATAGGAGCACGAGACATAATGACGTAACGAGATTAGGGTTAGAGGGTCGCAAAGGAGCATGAGAATGAATGACGTAGTAAAAACCCCGGGGG
Organism: Corallium rubrum; assembly: GCA_964035015.1. Classification (NCBI taxonomy): domain Eukaryota; kingdom Metazoa; phylum Cnidaria; class Anthozoa; order Scleralcyonacea; family Coralliidae; genus Corallium; species Corallium rubrum. The sequence continues at coordinate 10,023,281 of OZ036012.1, read as the reverse complement.
TTGGCTAAAAGCGGGGGTACGGGGGTGCCGCGACTAGGGTTAGAACTTAGTGACGTAACGCGACGCTATAAAATGAATACTAATGAGATGAGGGGCTACACACCGTTTGCATACTAATTACTTCCGCCGCCCGATGGGGGGGTATCACTACTTGTATGCCTTGCATGCATGTTATGGTGTATTCCTATATAAAATGAGTATATTTGAATATTTTGTTTGGTATTTTATATCCTCCAAAGCCCCCTCAAAATGCAGGAAATGCTATTTCAGAGACTCTAAAATTCAAAATTTTCTGGGGGAGCATCCCCCCCAGTCCCCCCTACAAGTTGGTCGCGCTTTCGGCGCTCCTTGCCCCACACGTAGTAAGTATTGCCTGTTTCCCAGTTGTTAAATATTCTGAAAGAAACCCTGACGGCGCCCCTCTCCCTAATGGAACCGCCCCTTATACGAAGCGTCAATAGCGTTGTCAATAGACGACTTTCACGATCATGCGCAGTAGCAACAAATATTCAAATTTTCGTCGGAGATAAAAACAATTGTTTTAGCTGGAACGAGCATATTGAAAATAGTAGAAGTGCAAAGTTTGAATCGAATTGCTTAACAAATGGAAAAAGTTTCACAAGCGGAAAGTTGACCATTCCAACAGGGATTTATTAGTGATTTAATAGGGATTTGGGCTTGGCGGGCGGGAGTTGCACGCCAAGCCAAAATCCCTATTAAATCCCTAGTGGAGAGCAAAACTTCCGAAGAGCGTAGCTTTCGCACTATTTGTCCGATTTATTTTAAACTTTGCACTTTTACTATTTTTAATATGATTTTTCCAGCTAAAACAGTTGTTTTTACCTCCGATGAAAATTTGAAGTAAAGTTGCTACTGCGCATGAGCCTGAAAGTCGTCTATAGCGAGATCTCGCCTGTGAGGGCTGGCCCTCTTGTCATGTGAACGCAAACAAATTTTTACAAGGAATTACGCTGAGATACCGGATCTCGGTAAAGAGGGCTAGCCTACTAAGAAAGCTGGCCTTCCTCCATCATATAGTAACCCCCTAACTTACGACAGCCTTTACAGCTGAGGAAACTCCGAACTGAAAATCCTAATGTCAAATTTCTCAGATCTTTTTCTTCCGTATATTTCTAGGATCCTTGTCCTCATATTCCCAGATGCGATCATTCGCGCTCGTGGTCAGCTGTGAAACTAGAGCGACAGAAGTTTCGAGAACTGAGCCAGTTGAGACAAAAACAGGTATTTTAGAAAAGCTTCAAAAAAAAAACCCCAACCAGACCGGTAACCTGCAGGCATTTTTCTTGGTAAAAAGTTAGTGATTTGCTTTTTTGACTTTTATTAGTATTTTCCCCTAAAAAAATAAAAGTTGTAAGGGTTATAGAAAAAGATTGCTTTTTATAAAACATATCCCTCTCTTCTAAAAATTTGACGTGCCTCATCACATTTTAATTTTATTATGCCCTTAAGTTATAGGCCTGCGCTAAACCTCGCACAATAGACGAATATAATTCAGACGAGTTTAATTCGAATTAACGTCGGCGGTTATGCGACGTAAATGCGACGTCGAATTTCAGGCGAATTTAAAGTGCTTATATCACTTGTGGGGTTTTAACGTATTTAAATAGAGCAGGAAAAAATCAGTTAATAAGTTATTTTGCAGTTTTTGATTTAGTCAAATAGTTCCTGACATATTGGCTTCTGAACATGCCAATTCTCAAAAATTTCCGTCGTTCATTTTAACACCTTGGGGGCCTGGGACTCAGGAACGAGTCAATCCAAAACAACTACGTAATTCGGCTTACTGATTCACAAAAGCACATATATTTGACTGAAAAATCGAAATGTCGAGCTCACACCCGTTTTCCAGTACGCAGGTTCCTTAGTCCCAGGCCTCGCGTGCTTAAAAATGAACGAGGGAAATTATCTCAGAAACTATTAAAGTAAATCAAAAACGGCAAAATAACTTATTAACTAACTTTTTTTGCTCTATTCAAATACGTTAAAACCCCACAAGTGATATAAGCACTTTAATTGTTTTTACTTGGACGCGCTGAGCCCGAAAACGATTCCTTGAAAACATGGCGCCGAATTGTCACAGACAGTAGAGAAACATTTAATTCGACGCGACGATAATTCGTCGTGTAACTGGAACACGCATTATCGTCGCATTATCCGTCTGACTCAGACGAATTTAATTGCCGAGGCGAATTTAATTCGAGTGTCGAATTGAATCGAGTTAAACGTCGCAGTTTCGTCGAATAAAATTCAAACAATTAAATTTGTCGATTGTGCGACGTTTAGTGCATTTCAAAACGCTCTAACTGAAAGGGTGGTCAGCCACCCGTCCCGACATGCAATGCGTTGATTTGGGGACCCTGGCCGATAGTGGAGGGAGATGGTTTTGAAACTCGGCAAAAGTCATCGTTCTATGGTTTTGTTCAATTTGTCTAATTTCACGGTCACGCTTAATTTTTTCAATAAAGAAAAAAAATTAAGCGTAAAACCTCTAAATTATTTTTTTTCGGAATAAAGGTATTTCATGTACCCCCAGAAATATTCAAACAAATAATACTAAAATGAAAAATTTGACTGTCCCAACCGGGAATTGAACCAGCCATAGTTAGTGGAGGGGGATGGTTTGGAAGCTCCATTGTCTTTCAAGATTATGCAATGGTCATGTTATTGTGTTCATGTTGGAGGAAGGCAATTGGTTGAAGAAAGGAAATTCTATGGACACGTGACGACGAAGGACTACACAACGAACAAAGGACTTACAACACGTGACGACGAAGGACTGCACTAATTAAACCCGAACGTTGCTATTGGATAACTGCTTCATTATACAGAAAATACAATACGTTCAGTAACATTGATGAAAACCTAACTTGGAAAAGACAAAACAACAGCATTAAAAAGAAAGTTTCAATGAACTTAGGTGTCATTAAAAATTAACCATTTCTAACCCAAATACATCTAGTGAATCGATCGATTGTCGAGCCTTATTTTACCTACTGCTGCCTCGTATGGGATAGTATCGATGACACATTAACCAACAAATTACAAAGATTGCAAAATCGTGCAACTCGTATCATCACTGGTGCATCTTACGATGTGCGTACTAGTTCGCGTAATGTTCTTTTTTTTCCAGTTGTTACAGAAAACTGTGGAGAGATACCGAGGCATGCAGGATTTATGGTTACAACAACTGAACAGTAGAAGCGAGGTCTTACACAATACATCGACACAGGAAAGGCTGGAAAACTTTAGAAAACTTGCAGGCAAGTATCGAACAAAACATCATTTCACAGCACATCACATCACATCACATCACATCACATCACATCACATCACTGCAGAATACATCACATCACATCACATCACATCACATCACATCACATCACATCACATCACATCACATCACATCACATCACATCACATCACATCACATCACATCACATCACATCACATCATACCACGGGCGCTTTGCGTGCACGTGTTGTTTTTTTTCTGTGATAGACGAGTGATTTGATGTAAATCTCGTAATTTAGGTGAACGTTTTAATCCACTGAACGAAACCCAGCGTCTTGAGAGACTCCAAGAAAGACGACAAGAGTGGGAGAATGCTTGGAGAGCGGCGAGCGAAAGACGGGGGAGAGATTCGAGGAAAAAACAGAGCAAAGCATGTTTATTTCCAAGAATTATGGTCACAGATTATGACGACGACGTGAACGTGGATGCACGTGATGAACACGTAAAAGCACGTGATGAACACTCGGAAGCACGTGATGGACATATGGAAGCACGTGATGGACACATGAAAGCACGTGATGAACACGTAGAAGCACGTGGTGAACACGTGGAAGCACGTGATGAATACGTGGAAGTACGTAATGAACACGTGAAAGCATGTGATGAACACCAATACACTAAGTACGAGTATTTTAATGAGAAATACGACACCCTTTGTATTCCTGTCGATTGCTTCTCTCAACTTGAAGAAAATATGCATATGGTGGAACAAAATGAAGCCGAGTTTGTACCGCAACAAGTCGATTTTGTTTATGAACGAACGAGCGAACTTCAACACCAGGAATCGTTTGCTGTTATACGAAGAACACCTAGGGTCGATGACACCTATGGGGGATTACACCCCAGGGAAAGATTACCGAGGCTTTCTATTAAAAGAAAGCACGACAGTAGAAATGCTCGATCTTACAATGAGCAGAGTTTTGTACCCAGGAGATCTGAGCCCATGGAAACCGAAGAGAGCGAGGAGACCAATATGACGAGATCGTCGGAGTGTGACGTACAAGATTCATCGTCAAGTTCTTCGACTTCAGGAGTAGGACCTGACACTTCTCTTTCAATTGATGCCCTTATAGATATATCCAGATCTAATTTAGCCCTCAGCACAATGCTCTTAAATAATAGTATCCGCGAGGCGGACAACACAGGTATTATTACTGAAACGGCTAAATGATGTTCCACTACAGTATATCAATTTATGAAGTCTACTGTTAATGTTTAAGTTTAAATTTTAAAGAGACAGTTTTACAAATAACAACAGAATAATCCCAGGCGACTTAAACAAACAAACAAACAAACAAACAAACAAACAAACAAACAAACAAACAAACAAACAAACAAACAAACAAACAAACAAACAAACAAACAAACAAACAAACAAACAAACAAACAAACAAACAAACAAACAAACAAACAAACAAACAAACAAACAAACAAACAAACAAACAAACAAACAAACAAACAAACAAACAAACAAACAAACAAACAAACAAACAAACAAACAAACAAACAAACAAACAAACAAACAAACAAACAAACAAACAAACAAACAAACAAACAAACAAACAAACAAACAAACAAACAAACAAACAAACAAACAAACAAACAAACAAACAAACAAACAAACAAACAAACAAACAAACAAACAAACAAACAAACAAACAAACAAACAAACAAACAAACAAACAAACAAACAAACAAACAAACAAACAAACAAACAAACAAACAAACAAACAAACAAACAAACAAACAAACAAACAAACAAACAAACAAACAAACAAACAAACAAACAAACAAACAAACAAACAGAAAAGAACGAACAAACAGGCAGGCAGGCAGGCAGGCAGGCAGGCAGGCAGACAGACAGACAGACAGACAGACAGACAGACAGACAGACAGACAGACAGACAGACAGACAGACAGACAGACAGACAGACAGACAGACAGACAGACAGACAGACAGACAGACAGACAGACAGACAGACAGAGACAGACAGACAAGTCGGCAGGCAAACGGGCAGGCAAACAAGCAGGCAGGCAGACAGACAGACAGACAGACAAACAAACAAACAAACAAACAAACAAACAAACAAACAAACAAACAAACAAACAAACAAACAAACAAACAAACAAACAAACAAACAAACAAACAAACAAACAAACAAACAAACAAACAAACAAACAAACAAACAAACAAACAAACAAACAAACAAACAAACAAACAAACAAACAAACAAACAAACAAACAAACGAATGGAAAAACAAACAAACAAACGAACAAACAAACAAACAAACAAACAAACAAACAAACAAACAAACAAACAAACAAACAAACAAACAAATAAATAAATAAATAAATAAATAAACAAAGAGACAGACAGACGAAAAAACAGCTTAAAAACGAGCGAAAGAAAAATTATCTCAATTTAAAATTCACCGCCAATTTTTTCAGTTCAAATCATGTCCCATCTCGTGCCACTTCCCTTGGGAATGACGTCAGGCAAAATCCCGAATGAGAATATCACAGCATCCTCTATCTTAGACGTCTACCATGCCGCTGACCAAGGAAGACTGAATAACGAGAAGAAAGGTATGCAGTCTTCAAAATATCAACAGTTTTTAAAAATAGCTGTGAAGCCAAAATTAACTTTCTCTTATTTGAAAGAACACTTAAAATGACAAAGTAACATCTTTTGCAGTTTTTCGTTGTCTTGCTTCGTTCTTGAGATATTTCAGTTTGTTTGAAATGCAGGCGGGACAAATGTTTCTTCATATAAACGCAATATCCCGGTACACCGGGATGAAGTTTACTGAAGTGCAATGCTTGTAACTTTGAATATTACGCTCACAATTTTGTCCAAACGGTCAGGTCAAGAGAGAAAACACTGAATAAAAGTGAAATAACGTGTACCACAGTAGAATTATGGTGAGTTTTTTTCTCTTTTCCCCCTTATAGTCGAGGAGGGGAAGCGAGAAAACGTCGACCACGTAGCACCCCCACTACACAATATTTTTGACTCCAGATTATAATAGGTTGATACCCATAGAACATTGCTAGGTCAGTCGTACTCATAAATTGTGGGGTCAGTGGCCTGCTACATAGAGGGGGTGGGTGGTCCTTACATTGACAGACTTAAAGGGCACATGAAACGAAAATTAAGTTTGTCTTATTTGAAAGAACACTTAAAATGATAGAGTAACAACTTTTGTAGTTTTTCGTTTCCTTGCTTCGTTCTTGAGATATTTCAGTTTGTTTGATATGCAAATTAAACATTTTGACGTCACATGTGTATAATGAGTTATCAGAGGTTCTATTGGGCTCTTGCAGATAACGTCAAAGTCGCCATGTTGGGTGGCAACGCCGACGTTTACTGGAGCAAATAATGAATGACAATCCTTTGGTTTATATGGATTTGCCAGCCAGCTTGAGTATACGCGCAAGGGATCAATATCGTTGCTATTATCAAACAAAATGTACTCGAAGGAAGCGTGTGGGTGTGTTTCTTCCACAACACTAAACATGGAGATTTTCAAGAGATTATACTTGATAATAGAAAAGATATATAACCTCCGATAACTCATTATGCACATGTGACGTCAAGATATTTAATTTACATATCAAACAAACTGAAATATCTCAACAACGAAGCAAGTGTATAGAATATATACATTTTAAAACCAAACCGGGACCAGTTGCGAAAAATGCAACTACACAGGCCTTCCGGCAGGAATTGAACCCACGACCTTGCGACTCAATTCTCTCCTGGCATTACCACCTTAATGTATACAGAACTCGCGATCAAGCTCTCGGCAACGGCCTCCGTGGCTCAGTGGTCAGAGTATTGCACTACACTAGAATCGCAATCGTGGGTTCAATTCCTGCCGGAAGGCCTGTGTAGTTGCATTTTTCGCAACTGGTCCCGGTTTGGTCTTAAAATGTATATATTCTATATACTCGAATTTTCCTTCACCAAAAATCTCTAGAACATGCTATGTAATCGAGTGAAATGCCCAATATTACTTTAGTATCATTTTATTCTGGCTAACGCCAGACGATTTTACTGGCCGAGGGGAGAGTTCTTGGGCGCCAAAGGGGTTAAAAAGGTTAAAAATCATGAGCCATCACAAACTGGGATAAATACAACTTTTCAATGTTTTGTTCCTTTGCTAGACTCGAATGGAGGGGCTTGGATTCCCAGACTCCACGACGTCGAGCCGTATCTTGAGATTGATCTAGGTCACGTGTTAACCGTTCAGCAAGTAGCGACACAGGGGAACCCAGCATCAGCCGTGAAACAAGAGAGACACAAACGGTGGGTGACAGAGTTTTGTTTGGCGTTTAGCGAAGATGGAAGGGAGTGGAGAGACTATGAAGAATCGGGTCGCCTGAGGGTAAGAACATTAAGGATGAACAGGATGACCAGCCTACGTCTTAGAGATCACATCACACATCAGATCACACAACAGCACACCACACACATCGCATTACACAGAGCCTGAAATAATTTTAAAATTTGTCCGGCAAAACTTCCGAGCAAAATGAAATTTGACCGGAAATTTTCAAATTTGGTCGGAAATTTTTTAGTTTAGTTTGACCACCTCCGTTGAGTAAATTCTGTCAAGCATGCAGTAAATCACTCTACTTGTTATTTGTAATAATAAAACACAAATGTTTAATTCTGAATTGCGTATTAGTTGTAGTGAATAATAATTTAATTAAAATGGTAACTATGAAACAACTTTAAACTGAAAAGTTGGATTACACGATAAGTTTCTGTGATTACAATGGCGTCAATCGCAGTTTAACGCAATGGTTTTGAATAAAAATCACGCACTGTTGTTATCTCGACTCGACAACCTGGAGATAAAGAATACGTTTCTTCGACGTTTTGAGCTCAGGACCTTCGTCAGGAGAGTCAAATAAGCATATTTGATCAGCCTACTTAACAGTCCTGATCATGAAGGGCCCTTGCTCGAAACGTCGAGGAAACGTATTCTTTATCTTCCAGGTCGTCAAATTAACAACAATGAAAGCAGTCACTCTGACTCGTAACTGACTGTCACACGCTTAAGTTAACTAAACTTTGTTTAAAAAACAGATTTTTTTTTTCAAAATTTGTCCGGACAAAATTTCCGATCATTTCAGCATTTGGTCGGAAAAACTGGAATTTGGTCGGAAAACCGCCGGCCGCCGGCCGTTATTTCAAGCTCTGATTACACCACATCACAACACACTTGACATCACATCACACCACGCATCAGATCACATCATCACACCACACCACACCACACTACACTACACCACACCATACCACACCACACATCGCATGACACCGACACATCGCATGACACCCATCACATCACATCACATCACATCACATCACATCACATCACATCACATCACATCACATCACATCACATCACATCACATCACATCACATCACACCACACATCACATGAGTAGACTCTACTCAGTCCCTCACCCTGCAGGATATGAACCTAACACGGATGTACTCTATGCATTTAATTTTCATACTCCACCACCACCACCACCACCACCACTATCGCCACCACTATCACCACCACCACCACCACCATCACTATCACCACGACCATCATCACTATCACCACCACCATCACTATCACCACCACCACCACCATCACTATCACCACCACTATCACCACCACCACCACCACCAACATCTTTACCACCATCATCACCACCAATCAAGCCCTGGTCTTTCTTCCGAAGATCAACCCTTGTTTATCCATCTTAGAAATCACATCACACATCAGATCACACAACAGCACACCACATCACAACACACTTCACATGACATCACACATCAGATCACATCACCACACTTCACCATACCACACCACACATCGCATGACACCTATCACATCACATCACATCACATCACATCACATCACATCACATCACATCACATCACATCACATCACATCACATCACATCACATCACACCACACCACACAACATCACACCACACATCACATGTGTAGACTCTACTCAGTCCCTCACGCTGCAGGCTATGAGCCTAACACGGATGTATTCTATGCATTTAATTTTCATACTCCACCCCCACCACCACCACTATCACCACCATCACCACCATCACCACCATCACCACCATCACCACCATCACCACCATCACCACCACCATCACCACCACCACCACCATCACTATCACCACCACCATTTTTACCACCATAATCACCACCATTCAAGCCCTGGTCTTTCTTCCGAAGATCAACCCTTGTTTATCCACAAAATAAAAAAGTTTTCCAATTTTTTTCCAATTTTCAGATTTTCACTGGAAATTCAGACCTGGATACGGTTGTTCTAAACAGTTTAGAAAGCCCAATCGAAACACGTTTCATTCGGTTTAAGCCAAAAGAGTGGCACACTGGGATTGCTATGAGAGTGGAAGTATTTGGACCCCAACCATTACCAGGTAAGGTGAAATAAGGGAACGTAATGTAATGTAACGCAATGTAACACAATGCAACGTAACGTAACGAAATGTATGACAATGTCATGTAATGTAATGTAATGTAATGTAATGTAATGTAATGTAACGTGACGTCAGGTCAGGTCATGTGATGTAATGTAACCAATGGAAAGCAAATATCTACTGTACTGTATACCGTGTTGTACTGTACTATACTGCATACTGTACTGCATACTGTACTGTATAATGTACTGTACTGTATACTGTGTTGTACTGTCCTGTACACTGTGTTGCTCTGTACTGTACTGTACTGTACTGTACTGTACTGTACTGTACTGTACTGTACTGTACTGTACTGTACTGTACTGTACTGTACTGTGCACTATGCTGTACTGTATACTATGCTGTACTGTATACTGTGTTGTACTGTACTGTACTATATGTATACTGTGTTGTACTGTAATATACTGTATATTGTACTGTATACTGTATTGCATACTGTACTGTATAATGTATTGTACACTGCATACAGTACAGTACAGTACAGTACTGTACTGTACTGTACTGTACTGTACTGTACTGTACTGTACTGTACACTGTACTGTACCGTGCACTGTATTGTACACTGTACTGTCACTGTATTGTGTTGTGTTGTGTTGTGTTGTGTTGTGTTGTGTTGTGTTGTGTTGTGTTGTGTTGTGTTGTGTTGTGTTGTACAGTACACTCTCCTCTCCTTTACTCTACTCTGTCACAATGTACTGAATTGATTATTCTATTTTTCTTACAAGAAACCAATGAAGTAGATGAAAAAATCAAAACTCCGAGCCCAGAATTAGAACTTGATTTAACTGATCCTACGGAAACTGATATCCAAGACACAGTTGCGGACGATACAGTGGAAGAACTAGATCAGATGTTCTCTGAAATGAATGGGAATTCGGAGAATGAAGAATTTTGTAAGTTCTTTTTGTGTATTAGTTATGAGCGATACTAGGTAGCAACAACGTTGTGTGTTTTTACGTGTGTTGGTGTATAGTCGGTAGTTACGAAATGGTTCTGTGTGTGTTTGTTTTAGGTGTGTTAGAAGGACGTGCTGTAACGCCTGCTACTCTTCATTCACCCGTTTTGTTGTTGGTGACGCCTAATGAATGCTGTATCGGACAGAAAGACTGGATAGAATCAAAGTTCTGTCTAAACCCTGTAAGTATCATTGGGGATTCGATGAACGAACGAACGAACAGACGAACGAACGAACGAACAGACGAACGAACGAACAAACAAACAAACAAACAAACAAACAAACGAACGAACGAACGAACGAACGAACAAACAAACAAACAAACAAACAAACAAACAAACAAACAAACAAACAAACAAACAAACAAACAAACAAACAAACAAACAAACAAACAAACAAACAAACAAACAAACAAACAAACAAACAAACAAACAAACAAACAAACAAACGAAACAACCAATTTATCAACCAATCAACCAACGATTGAACCAACAAACCAACTAATTAACCAACAATCTGCCAAGCAGGCAGGCAGGCAGGCAACCAACCACCGACCCAACCAACCAGCCAACCAACTAATCAACTAACCAACCAACCAACCAACCAAATGACCAACAAACCAACGAGATAACCAACCAACCAACCAACCAACCAACCAACCAACCAACTAGCCAACCAACCAACCAACCACCCACCCAACCACCCAACCACCCACCCACCCAACCAACCAACCAACTACCCAACCACCCAACCAACCACCCAACCAACCAACCACCCACCCAACCAACCAACCAACCAACCAACCAACCAACCAACCAACCAACCAACCAACCAACCAACCAACCAACCAACCAACCAACCAACTAGCCAACCAACCAACCAACCAACCGCCCACCCAACCACCCAACCACCCAACCAACCAACCACCCAACCACCCAACCAACCAACCAACCACCCAACCAACCAACCAACCAACCAACCAACCAACCAACTAGCCAACCAAGCAACCAACCACCCACCCAACCACCCAACCAACCAACCAACCAACCAACCAACCAACCAACCAACCAACCAAATAATGATACGAGCCAACGAACTAGCCACCACATTATCCCCCTCATTATCTACGTATTCCAACAGAATACTCTTATCTAAACAAATCTTATTTCCCCCAAGCTGCTGATTCGAAAGTCACAGACAAGTGTCACGGAGAAAACGTCTGACGAGGAACAAAGAATGACCAGCACAGATGAACAACTGTGTGTAGACGACAACCAACCGTCGTCAACAGTGCCAGAACAGGAGCCTCAGTCCGAGCCAACTGAACCACAAGACATTACTGGTGCACAACAGCCAATGACTGGTAGGTTAAACAACCCACGAATGTATCATACACAACGAGGAGTGTTTCGTCAGGATATCCAAACACCGAGACGTTTGTTAACGACGACAACAACACTGTCACCACCACCAACACCAACACCAATAACATCACCATCAACAGCAGCAGCAGCAACAACAACACCGTCACCACCATCATCATCATCATCATCATCATCATCACCAACCACCACCAACAACAACAACAATAAAGACATTATGAACAACAGCAACAGCAGCAGCAACAGCAGCAGCAGCAAAAGCGACCACAATAACACTTCATTTATTGACGACCAATCTAATTGCATTTTTCAGATGTATATTTAACTTATGAACTTAAAAACATTACACTTCATTGAACACAATCCTAAAATCGAGCATTTTTCCTGTGACTCGATTATTCGTCGTTGTGCAGTGGTCGCAGTAAGCTTTCCAGATACTGGAAGTAGGACTTTGGAAATTTGACTAGGCTCAATGGCGATTGCAAGATTAAAACTAAAAATCTCTTTGATGGACATTTTTTCATCAACTTTATAATCTCGTATATATTTCACATGTTTGCAGTTGATCCTACAGAAAGCATGGAAAACGACCCTTCATCCGCTCCTCAAGGGAACTGGGTACGAGATTTGGAACGCGCGAGAACAGACGGCAGTATCGAGAGACAATTAAGACGCGAAAAAATAGCCGAAGAAAGAAAGAAGAAATTGGCGTTACTGAATTCCCGAAAAACGAGGCACTGGAGTGAACCTTCGGCCTTGGTCGAAGAAGCTGACGAGTTAGGCAAGGACATTGATTTCTTTTATCAAAAGCGTTGATAGATCTAGTAATTCTTTATATTTACCTTTGCAAAAGGTGTTTTATTATGAGTAATAGGTATACAGTAATAGGTACTTTTTGCGAGCTTGGTGTAATGGAACAGACGTTTGCTAGACGTTCATCAAGCTCAATTACTCAGAAAATGTATCTGAGCCCCAGACAGGGATCGATCCTGCAATCTCATATACACACGCTACCACATAGGAAGCAAATACGACTATGCATTTGCAACCATGCTCTCAATCCGAGACTTAGTAGTTCAATGGTTAGAACATCTCACAGGTCATCAGAAGGCTACAGGTTGTACACATTTGTAAGCTTAGCTCTCCATCTGAGTCTCAGTAGCTCAATGGTTAGAACATCTCACAGGTCATCAGAAGGTTACAGGATGTACACATTTGTAATCTTAGCTCTTCATCTGAGTCTTAGTAGCTCAATGGTTAGGGCATCTCACTGGTCATCATGAGCAGGTTACAGGTCGTACACATTTATAACCTTAGCTCTTTATCTGAGTCTCAGTAGCTCAATGGTTAGAACATCTCATGCACTGCATGGTCATCAGAAGGTTACAGGTTGTACACATTTGTAACGTTAGCTCTTCATCTGAGTCTCACTAGCTCAATGGTTAGAGCATGTCACTGGTCATCAGAATGTTACAGATTACAGATTGTTACAGGTTACAGATTGTAACCTTAGCTCTCTATCTGAGTCTCAGTAGTTCAATGGTTAGAACATCTCATGCACTGCATGGTCATCAGAATATTACAGGTTGTACACATCTGTAACCTTAGCTCTCCATCTGAGTCTCAGTAGCTCAATGGTTAGAACATCTCATTGGTCATCAGAAGGTTACAGGTTGTAATTGTACACATCTCACTGGTTATCAGAAGGTTAACCATTGAGCTACTGAAGCTCAGATGAAGAGCTAAGGTTACAAATGTGTACAAACTGTAACCTTCTGATGACAAGTGAGATGTTCTAACCATTGAGCTACTGATACTCAGATGAAGAGCTAAGGTTACAAATGTGAACAACCTGCAACCTTCTGATGACCAGTGAGATGCTCTAACCATTGAGCTACTGAGACTCAGATGGAGAGTTAAGGTTACAAATGTGTACAACCTGCAACCTTCTGATGACCAGTGAGATGTTCTAACCATTGAGCTACTGAGACTCAGATGGAGAGCTAACGTTACAAATGTGGACAACCTGTTATTAGAGCATCTCACTGGTCATAAGAAGGTTACCGGTTGTGCACATTTGTAACGTTAACTCTCCATCTGAGTCTAAATGGTATTGTTTCAATTTGAAACTAGCGCTAAATTCTCAAAGCAAATGTGGGCATGTTTATAACTCATCTTTATACACAATTAAATCTTCGTCAAGAACTCCACAGTGCTTTTCCGATCGGCCATTACGCTGGCAAACCCCACAACGCGACGTTTGTGCGAGGAAACAATACCGTTTGGCCTTAGTAACGTTACAGTTTCCGCTTAGCAACATGTTAGTTTCCCGCGTGAAACTTGTGTTGTCAAATTACGCGTGTCCACGCTCCGGAACCGTAGTATATAGAGGTTACAGGTTCGATTCCTGTCAGGGAAACATTCTTAGAGTATTTCAGCTGACGAACGTCTACCGCTGAACGTCTGTTAAACAGTTATTTCTTTACTGTCATTTTATAGGAAGTTTCTTGGAAAAATACTGTATTATTGGAAAACCTGAGGGAATTATTTATAAGAAAGTATTTGAAAAGGTCAGTTGAATACAGGCAAGTCTGTGGCAAGACATCGTTTTTCACCCTGAAATGAATTTTCCTTATTTTGTGTTCTTGTAGTTCGACGAAGACGAGGATGGCTTTCTCTGGCCTGAAGAAGTCTTGGAAGCGCTAGAGAATGTGAATACTAAACTTTTGACGGACTCACATCTGAACTACGTTTTTCGAGTAAGAATTCTCCTTTATACCATCACACATGATCAACAATATTGTTAAGCTTAAAGTGCTTCTCTGATGAAAATATTGTTGGCAATGTTTTTACATAATCTTAAAGATGTTATGGCAGTTTACTAACTAAAAATATCACCTTTTCTTCAACGAATTCAACCTCGTCCCCAGGGTATTTTGCCTCCACGTTGGGAGGTCGGCGAAAATGGCCCTGGTATCGGCTGGTCGATTCTATAATCGGATTGGCCGGTTTAAAAACTTGATTAATTCAGATACAGTGTAATTTATTCATCAAAATATGAATTGCAATAAATCCACTCTGCGAAGTTCATCCAAAGAATTGTAACGATAGCTTTGGTTAAAGTCAAGAACAACATTAGATATATGTTTCTTCCCGACATTTAAATGTATCCTGGATAATCGTGGGGAGTATCATGATGAATAATGCTAGCCAGTTGCATTTATGATAAAGGTTCACATGAGTGATTCGGCAGAGCGTTAAATATTTCTTATTTATTATTCATGTATACGTATTATACAAAAACGAAACACAAAGACCGCATAAATTTTCTTGCCAAAACACCCCAAAATTCTGGGTGTCACGTGACCAGCCGATGCCAGGGCCATTTTCGCCGACCTCCCAACGTGGAGGCAAAATGCCCTGGGGACGAGGTTGCAACGAATTTTAAAATGAAACTTTGCACGATTACTATCGTGCAAAGTTTCATTTTAAAATTATCGTGCAAAGTTTCATTTTAAAATTATCGTGCAAAGTTTCATTTTAAAATTCGTTGAAGAAAAGGTGATATTTTTGCGCGTGTGAAGTTTGTATTTTGGAGCGCCGCCATTAAAGAGGCCGAGCTTGAGAAGAATGAGTCGAGGAGACTTATGACGTCATAGACTCAATAACAACAATGACCCTTTTGTTACAACAATGATCTTTTGTTTTTGTTGAATCCACGACGACATAAGGTTCCTCGACTCATTCTTCTCAAACACGGCCAATTTAATGGCGGCGCTCCAAAATACAAACTTCGGTTATAAATCCATGTCCTATATTCACGAATTTACTGGTTAGCATTAGGGTGTGTGTTGGGGTCAGGCTTTCATGAAGTACCTGGGTTATTTAGGACATGGAATTATTACCCAAACTTCCCACGTAAAAATACAACTTGTTTTTTGAGAATTTCGAAATGAAACTTTGCACAATTACCAAGTACCATAATATCTTTAGAAATATCCAGATACATTGCCAACAAGATTTCCATCAGAGAACCACTTTAAGCAAACTAGGACGACGACGACAATCTAAAGTTCAGTATCTATCAAAAACCACTGACGAATCATTTACGTAGTACTGAATACTTAAAGTATATTTTTCGACATCCAAAAGCTTTAGAGTTCTAAAAATATTTTGTCGCATAGTTTGAAGTCAAACTCAACTAACAGGTTTCTCCGTTTCACGAGTTAACGTCGTCCTAAAGACGTGAAAATGATCTGAATAACGTTGTATGTAGAACAGAGGCGACAGAGGATTATTCTTGGGACTAAAAATTATTCATTTTCTTTGTCGTGTGAGAAAAATTATATTGTATTAAGGACGTTGTCCTTGACGTTCGCGTTGTATTTGCTTAAAGTACCTATGAAGCGAAAATTATTATTGTCTTAAATGAAAGAACTCTCAAAACGACAAAGTAACATCTTTTGCAGATCTTCGTTTCCGTGCCTCGTTGTTGAGTTATTTTGATTTGCAAATTAAACACTTGACGTCACACGTGTATAATGAGTTATCAGAGAAGGTTCGGTATCTTTGCTATTATCAAACGAAATCAATTAAAAATCTGTATGTCTAATACTGTATACGAAGTAGACGCACAGGGTCGGCTTCGAAGTGATTTCGTTTGATAATAGCAGATATAGAACTTTCTCCGAAAACTCATTATACACGTGTGATGTCAAAATGTTTAATTTGCATATCAAAGAAACTGAAATATCTCAACAACGAAGCACGGAACGAAGATCTGCAAAAGATGTTACGTTGTAGTGTTAAGAGTTCTTTCATTTAAGACAATAATTTTCGCTTCATATGCACTTTAAGCTCCTTAATGACAAAGCAACGACGATTCGCGGTTTTTTAAATGGTCTACCTCGTTTTCAATTTGTTTATTCTTTCATATAGATTCTGGAGCTATGTGATTGTCATGCCGAATCAGGAATAGGGATTCGTATCTTTTCAGTTATTGCAGCATTGTCACAACGAGTAGCTGCTCTCAAGTACATACAAAGTAGTATATGATAAATAAAGGATAAAGGACTGGGTGACTAATCATCCTTACTTGTAGCCAGCGACTGAATTGCGAAGGACGCAGATCAACGTGGCCGCGTCGAGGCATATCAAAGGCGCTCGAAGCAGCCGCCAACGACACAATTCAAACCACGGATCACAGCTAAGATGTTAGGTGTTGATTTTATGGAGGGAGGAAAATCGGAGAACCCGGCAAAAAACCCTCGAAGCACAGGAGATCAACTACAACTCTACTCATATGAGTCCAACCCGACAACGGGGTCATTCCCAAGCGGTCACCCATCCAAGTACTAACCCCGTCTAACCGGGCTTAACTTTTTGGTGAGAGGCAGCGCGCTAACGGCACAAGCCACCCGTGCTCCCCCATGTTACCCTTTTAGCGGCACGTTGTTGTTCACGATGACCATCACAACATTGTTCATATGGTAGTCAGCACGTTGTTCGGTTCGCGCTGATCAACACGTTGTTCGTGCTGGTCAGCACGTTGTTAGTGCTTTTCAGCCGGTTGTTCGTGCTCATTAGCATGTTGCTCGTTACTGATCATCAGGTTGTTCGTGCAGGTCATCACGTTGCTCGTGCTGGTCATCACAATGTTCGTGTTGGTCAGCACGTTGTTCGTGAGCACGTTGTTAATGCTAGTCAGCACGTTGTTTGTGCTCGTCACCAGCACGTTGTTCGTGTTGGTCAGCACGATGTTCAAATCTGTTGACAATCGGTAACCCTGAATAATTTTTCGAATGTTTGCATTCTGACAATTTTAATCCGTAACACGACTGCAAGTAGGTTTCTACGTGCGGCTTTAACAACTTTTTCATTTGTTTTAGTGACAAAATGAAGTTATTAATATCACGATGTGACTTCAAGACAATCGACTGTACTTTACTGAGAGCCAAGGTAAATATTAAACTTTTAAATTCTTTTTCTTGGGATACATTTATTGCCAGCCGTATGAAAAGTAGACGCGAGTTACAGCAATGAGATTGTTGAGATGTATATTTGTTCCAGTGTAGCTTGGAAGAATCTTAATGTGAGAACACCACGTATGTATGCCCAAGAAATCGCCGGTGACAACTGCTTGTGGGACAGTATAGGTGGTTCGCACATCTAGAGGGCATGAGCTGGTTGGTATAGGGCCAGAGTGCTCAAACTGCCACAAGCCTACAAGGGTAGCGAGCGTATATATACAGTATTTATTATATAGCATGCTATCGGATGAGCTTTTGCGTAATCTGATTGGTTCCCTACTACCAGGCTATCAGCTCATATCCTGCTAGTAGAGAAAAAACAAGATGGCGGCATGTTTTTTTAAACTGCCGAAAAGAGTTGAAATTGACGGATTTTTATACAGAAAAACATCAACACCCTCAAACCAATGTATAAAAAAACAACATTGTGTAAAAATACATTAACAAATACACAATTTAGCATGTTAAATGGTAAAATTCACCTAAAAATTACGTCTTTTTATTTCAAAAACCCGACTAAATTAACGGGTTGATATCAATTTGTTGCCAAAGAAAGAAACACACGGTTAAAATCAAGCTTACAACACACATCTCGTAGGAGATCACCAGTAAAGAGACTTTTTTTTTATTTAGATAAGCATTTGGAGTAGTAAAAAGCATGTTCTTTTTCAAAAACAACCAACTAAGTAATTTAGTTTCACTGCCGAAGGTGTTTCAGTTTCATTTTTGCATGAAATCAAAACCTTTTTCGGCACGACAGCAACGCTAATATATACAACTGACCTTAGGTTTGATTTTCTCGGCTTAGATAACATTGTTTTTCAAAATTACATTTACTACGCCAAAGAACTTACCAAATGAGTCCTTATTGAAGATATTTAAAACACGCGGAGTAGTATAGGCACGGTTGTGTAGGGTACCAGATGAAAAAAAATAGAACAAAACTTTACAACCTCCAAGCTGGAAATACTAACATACACTATTGTTTTTCAGTTGTTATTCGAATGTTACGTCAATGAACACACAAAGAAAATCTCTCGCACAGATCTTTGGATTGGTTTAGCTGCTGGCGGATTACGTTCTGCCAACGAGACTATAGACAATTATTTTGAAGAAAAACAGAGTTTTGATTTTCTGGACTTTTTAACGTACTTACCGTTATTCGAAGTGATTCACCGCCATGCAGTTGAAAATCCACTCACTGTGTTTTAACAGACGAGAAGACACCATCGAGCAGACATTAGATTAATAAAAGTAGCGTGCTGCGTAGGCAGTGTAGAAACAACCATCGAAATATAGTAAGGTGAGATATACTGCCGAAATAGAGAACGTAGGAGTCTAACGTTTCGAGCGAAGGCCCTTCGTCAGAGAGAAACGTCAGAGAGAAACGTGACGTTTCTCTCTGACGAAGGGCCTTCGCTCGAAACGTTAGACTCCTACGTTCTCTGTTTCGGCAGTATATCTAACGTTACTATATTTAGACATTAGATTAACCTACATATCTCATGTTTGGGTGTTTGAGCTTTCAATCTTTGGCATTTTCTGATAGGAATTGCTTAATTAAGGTCTTCGTTAAGGTTTTGCAGGGTCATTTCTGTAAAGCGCTCTCAATTCGTCAGAATTTATGCCACGAAAATTAAATAGATATCGTTAGAAAGCTATTAATTTATAGAATACAATGTTGTCTTTGATTTTGTAATAAACACAAACCAATAATAGTTGTGAATTTTTTAATTAAAACCAGAGGGCTTCACTCGGGGCGACTCGAGTAAAAAGCGTTTTATTTTGTTCAAAATCTTTTCTGCAGTTTAAATTTCCAAACGGTGTCAGCATTTTTTGATATGTCGAGTTTTGCTGACGACCAAAGTTGAAAATGCTGTTTTTCGACCAACATTCGGACAAAATAAGTCATAAAATCGAAACCAGGCAATAAATAAAAAAACACTGAAACAGTTTTGCTGAAAATTTATCTCGGAATCGAACTGCGAAAAATTTTCTTGAACAAAATAAAACGCTTTGTACTCGAGTCGCCCCGAGTAAAGCCCTCTGGTTTTATTTGAAAAATTTGTAACTATTATTGGCTTGTGTTTAATTTTACTTTTAGTTTGTCTGTTTTCTTCATATTTTATAAAACACATAAAACATATTGCTACTGTGCATATGTACTCTTATAAAGGTACATTTGACGTGATTTGAACAGTACGAAAGAAGCGTAAACTTCGGCACTAACTTCTTTCGTGTTCACACGATGTCACTTTATAAGAGTTTTAAGTTTTATTTGTTAATTATCGAATTTTAATTCGAAGGAAGCATGTGTGCGTCTCTCTCCCACAACACCAAAATGATGTGGAATATTTGTTAATAGCAAAGATATATAACCTTCTCTGATAACTCATTATGCACATGTGAGGTCAAGATGTTAAATTTGTATATCAAACATTAAAATACTCATTAATAATTCATGAAGAAAACACAAAAGAAATCATGACCGTGAAGGAGGTTGTATATCTGATACAAACCACACGTGGTTGTATCAGATATACAACCATTAGTGGTTGTATATCAGGCCTATCTCCACTCTAAAACATTGAAATTGAGCTTTTTCTGAATAAATCTGAACAAATATTGCTCATATTAACATCAAAGACTCGGCGTATTTTAAGCTATTTACAATATTCGTGTCCGTGTTGTATTGGATATGACAAGCTCTCGCCTTCGGCTCGAGCTTGTATATCCAATACAACACGCCCACTCATATTGTAAATACTACATATATAACTTACTGGATTAATCTAAGCCCGATATGGCAAAATATTTAAGTCGAAACGTTTGAGACTTAAATACTTTCCATATCGGCCGAAGATGAATTCAATAAGTGTTCTATAATTTTCGCCGGGTTTATGGACACTTTAAAACATGCAAAAAAGTTCAAGACAGTGCAGTAATATACGCTACATACTTTAATTGATCATACCTGTCTTAAATTGTGTTTATATCTACTATCACTTCATTGCTTATTAGTAACTGCATGATTTGTATTATAAACTGCTTTAGTTCAGCGCATAAGCCAGAGTTCATCACTGGGGACAACGGGGTGATGTGGGAACAATGGGATGAAGCGGGACATTGGGGATCATTAGGAGGTTTTTCGGAACGTCAAAGGACCTAGGACATCAGTACTTGCTGTTCTTCGAAACACACTCGAACCTCGCCACAATATACGCTAAAAGTGACAAAATGTTCTTTGGGTAAAATCATTTTTCAACTCATTCCCGTCTTTATTTATTTACTTATTTATCTATTTATTTATTTGTTTACTATACATTCATTCATTCATTCATTCATTTATTCATTTCTTTACTTTTTTATTTATTATTGATTGATTGATTGATTGATTGATTGATTGATTCACTCACTCACTCACTCACTCACTCACTCACTCACTCACTCACTCACTCACTCACTCACTCACTCACTCACTCACTCACTCACTCACTCACTCACTCACTCACTCACTCACTCACTCACTCACTCACTCACTCACTCACTCACTTGTTCCTTCGTTCGTTCGCCCGTCCGTCCGTTCGTCCGTCCGTTCGTTCGTTCGTTCGTTCGTTCGTTCGTTCGTTCGTCCGTCCGTCCGTCCGTCCGTCCGTCCGTCCGTCCGTCCGTCCGTCCGTCCGTCCGTCCGTCCGTCCGTCCCTTCCTTTATTCGTTCGTTCGTTCGTTCGTTCGTTCGTTCGTTCGTTCGTTCGTTCGTTCGTTCGTTCGTTCGTTCGTTCGTTCGTTCGTTCGTTCGTTCCTTTGTTCGTCCGTCCGTCCGTCCGTCCGTCCGTCCGTCCGTCCGTCCGTCCGTCCGTCCGTCCGTTCCTTCCTTCCGTCCGTCCGTCCATCCGTTCCTTCCTTCCTTCCTTCCTTCCTTCCTTCCTTCCTTCCTTCCTTCCTTCCTTCCTTCCTTCCTTCCTTCCTTCCTTCCTTCCTTCCTTCCTTCCTTCCTTCCTTCCTTCCTCTATTCATATTCACTCATTCATTCATTCGTTCGTTCGTTCGTTCGTTCGTTCGTTCGTTCGTTCGTTCGTTCGTTCGTTCGTTCGTTCGTCCGTCCGTCCGTCCGTCCGTCCGTCCGTCCGTCCGTCCGTCCGTCCATCCGTTCCTTCTTTGTTCGTTCGTTCGTTCGCAAGGAAATGAAAAACTGAAATAGATGTTACTTTGCCATTTATTTTTACGTGTTCTTTCAAATAAGACAGACCTAATATTCGTTTCATAGGCACTTTAATACCTCGAAAAGTACATTGTGACATTTATTTCATTTTTTTTGAAATTAGTTATTTAGATAATGAGCTTTAAAGTTGTTTTATCGGAAATGTTTACTTCACGGACATTTTAAACATCTATCTAACATTTTGAACATTTATCTTCAACTTACGTGCTTACTCAAAGTTCCCCAGCAGTCAGTCCAACCGTCGAACTTGGGCAGTGCTTTTGTGCCGTTTAGTCTAGACATAAGAAATTAGTTCATTGTCGATTTTAGCTCACTTTTAACGCGCGGTTCGGAAGTTCCTTGCCAAGTTTCAAATTACGTTTCCAAATTTATAGAAGTTCATTAGGAAGTTCGGTTTGAAGTTCGAATGTTCGATTCGAATTTCAGCTACGCAGTTGGTAATTTGGAATTGCAGAGTGATTACCGTTTACTGGTCACAGTTGCCTTTTGGCAACTTATTACTCGGGCTACCTGTGGTAGCCGAGTCTAGGTTTCGCGATTCTCCATATTATTTTTTTCCGACGCGTTATTAGTCCTCTGGCGGCCACTGGCGATATTGACCAATAAGCTTTGCGAAACGGAGGCATGTGACTATATCTAAAGTGTTCAGTGTTGCCAACCTTGGGATTTTATCCCAAGATCTTGGGATTTTTTGAAGGAATTGGGATTTTTTTGGGATTTTTTTCTCAGGGATTCAACCTTGGGATTTTTCTTGGGATTTTTCCAGAGCAAACAGTTTCGGTTTTAAAAAG
Source organism: Corallium rubrum (assembly GCA_964035015.1). NCBI lineage: Eukaryota > Metazoa > Cnidaria > Anthozoa > Scleralcyonacea > Coralliidae > Corallium > Corallium rubrum. The sequence goes on along the minus strand of OZ036012.1, from coordinate 10,000,057 downwards.
CTGATTTCAATGTTAATCGTATTTTTTTTTAATTTACTTGATCATTAGATCATACTCAGTGATCATACTCCACTAGCCTTAGCCAGTCCCTGCGTTCTTTACGTATGCGTTTGATTTAGACAAGATAAAGTACTCTATTCAAATGAAGTATCACTGATACAGTGGGCTCAGATTGCTATATGTGTGAAACATGATGTCGATGCCAACGAAAAAAAATTGGAATATGCATATCAAACGGCGATAGCAGTGTTGCCAACCTTGGGATTTTATCCCAAGATCTTGGGATTTTTTGAAGGAGTTGGGATTTTTTTGGGATTGTTTTCTCAGGGATTCAACCTTGGGATTTTTCTTGGGATTTTTCCAGAGCGAACAGTTTCGGTTTTAAAAAGCTGATTTCAATGTTAATCGTATTTTTTAAATATTTACTTGATCATTAGATCATACTCAGTGATCATACTCCACTAGCCCTGCGTTCTTCACGTATGCGTTTGATTTAGACAAGATGAAGTACTCTATTCAAATGAAGTATCACTGATACAGTGGGCTCAGATTGCTATATGTGAAACACGTGCACGTCCATGTGAAACATGATGTCGATGCCAACGAAAAAAATTCGGAACATGCATATCAAACGGCGATAGAGACCTGGGAAATAGTCAGTAAATGAAGCTGTTGTTGAACCTTGGGATTTTTTGGTAAAAAATAGGGAATCTTGGGATATTTTCAGACCTTTACTGGGATTTTTATGAAACTTGACTTGGCAACACTGGGCGATAGAGACCTGGGAAATAGTCAGTAAATGAAGCTGTTAAACCTTGGGATTTTTTGGTAAAAAATAGGGAATCTTGGGATATTTTCAGACCTTTACTGGGATTTTTACGAAACTTGACTTGGCAACACTGAAAGTGTTCTGATCGCGAACCTCTTAGTATGGCTACGTCTATGATATCTTTGTCTGACTACGTGTTCTCCGAAAGAAACAAGGAATCAATTTCTCGGCGATACTATTGTAAGACTTATGGCCTTTTACCAAAACTCGCCAGGATCTGTCGAAGTAAAGGTAAGCTGTTTCGTTATTTCCATTGGTACAGTAGGTAAGCTTATTTAGATAGCCGTTGTCTAAATTTAGTTTATAGAACAAAGTTTTTATACCATGTTTAAACGATTTTGTTTGAGCAGTTTGAAATCGGTTATCCATGTGTGAATTAAACATTTTGAAAAGTTGTTGAACACAATTAACTTAAGCTCATTTGAATAACCATAGCCACATAGACATGGATACATGTAAACAAATCTCTTAAAAATTGACATTGTTTACTATACTGGTATAGCTTCATGGATTTGTTCCTGTAATGACTCCTGTAATCACTCAAGATTTTGAGCCTTGGACCCTTAGGGTTGTCCACATTATGTCAACATGATTTTGAGCATAATACTGAGGCAAAAGTATAGTCCCACACAAGACACCACTTCCTCGATGCATAACATGCACAATGCAAACTGTAACCCATAACCATTTTGGTTGTGCATGTACTGTATCGAGAAAGAGCCCTAGGCACCTCATTTTAAGACCATTCCTGGTTACAATGACTTCCAGACATACATCGCTTCCAGTATATCCAGTTCTAGATGACTACTGGTACAAGTTTTAATGCTTCAGTGTCAGCTGCCTCCTGTGTTTACTGCCATCTACTAATTCATTTTACCTGTCTTTATGCTAATCATAATGGAGCATAATAGATAGTGATGCTACAGTATTTGAGCAAGGTTTAAAACACATGTTCTCTTTAGTTCATCCACCTGATATTGATTGAAATTCCACTTTTATACCCCAGGCTAAATTACTGTAACTGTCACAAACCCATACCCAGGGTCTTTATTACTTGCCTTTTATGTACCTAACATTTAGAATTAGTGACGGGCAATCCCTTTTATCTGCCACCATCACCAACTTTGGCTGATACTCATGAAAGTCTTGTACCATGGCTCTATTTTCTCTTATACAGTACTTTTTTGCTAATTTTTGTTTTATAATCTGTAGATCCAGGCTCAGAGCCAGGTTTGGACAATCCTACCGGTCATGATCAGTGCTGGTAAAATCTGATGTTTCTGATATATTTCTGGAAGATAAATCTAAAAACCTGGAAGTTAAATTTGCTGTCAGCATGTACACAGAATGTTGGTGGAGTCACATTGTTATCATACATGTACTGTATATCAATACTATAGAACAATCATGCTGTCCTTTCATTGAACATTGTCTACACTGATGGTCTGCAAACTATGGTCACAACCCAAAAGCAGGGTACAAAACATTTTCACAGGATTTTGTCAAACGACTTAGTTTTTCAGCATTTGCCTCTGTTACCCAATGTTAGCAGACATGAAATCCCTAAATGCAAAAGTATTTTTTGTTCGCTACTTTCACAAGTTCATGTAATTATAGTAAATGGTTACATATGTACAACAAATAATGTATATACTAAATTTATCATGAAATCAATCATGGCACAATGCTTGAAATGTGTAGTGGGTCATCAGCCTAAAAGTTTGTGGACTGTTGGTCTACACATACAAATAGCTCAGCAAAAACAATTTCAACAACTTTCTAATCACTAATTAATGCTGTAATTATTAGTCAATGCTTATGACGTCAATAACTTTTTTTTTGGAAATCAATGTTTAAAATGTTCTTCATCCCGACCTGTAACATACTCTCTTCTAAACCTTACTGCTACTGACCTTAATCACTTAATCTATTGTATTTGTTTACATGATTATCCTGAATTGTGAAGTGGTCTAGAATTCCAGATAATCCTGAATATTAAAGAAAATGAAACCCAACCCTGACCCCCACCTCACAGTAACCCTAAATGTAACCACAACCCCCGAGGGAGAAAGTTCCACCACTCAGACCCTGGCCACAACACCCCTACTGTTTTTTGTTATATGCTTTTAGTTTAACATCCCACATGTGGGACAGAGAAGTCCCCTAGGCATCAGGATCATCCTGAATTCTAGACACTTTAAATTGACAATTCAGGATAGTCCTGCACCACATTCAGCGTTTGATCTGATCTTCCTCAGCCCACTCCCACCTCTTTGCTCATGTGTTGTAGAGACCTCTGCACTTTCCAGTAACCCGAGTGCACACCTGACCCAGGTGTCTTGTTTATTTTACTCTGGCTAACGTCAGACAATTTTTCTAGTCAAGGGGAGGGCTCCCGGAACCCTGGCCAATAGAGGGTTAACAACATATTTTCCGAAAGAAACCGTAGCGTAGAATCCCGAAAGTAGCGGCCCCCCTTACTTTTGGTTTTATCCGCTGTTGGGGGCCGCTACTTACGGGGGGCCGCTACTTATGGGGGGCCGCTACTTACGGGGGGCCGCTACTTACGAGGGGCCGCTACTTACGGGGGGCCGCTACTTACGAGGGGCCGCTACTTACGGGGGGCCGCTACTTACGAGGGGCCGCTACTTACGGGGGGCCGCTACTTACGGGGGGGCGCTACTTTCAGGTGGTAAAATACGTTAACATACTGTGGGAATATTCTTCTTTGTTCCTTCCTATTTACCACATTTAATATGCTTTAGTTTTTCCTTATGTCATTTCAACTCTGACTGTTATACACTTTGGTATGTTGATCGTTGAAACTTAACACTTTCGAGTTAAACAAGCGATGACTTGGGGGCCGCTACTTTCGGGGTGGGGAGGGCTCTACTTTCGTAAATTTTGTAGACATCTCAAATTCGTCGCTACTTTCGGGGGGGCGCTACTTTTGGAAATTTTGTAGAAATCTCAAATTTGTCGCTACTTTCGGGGGGCCGCTACTTTCGGGGGGGGGGGGGGGGGCACTACTTTCGGAAATTTTGTAGACATCTCAAGTTTGTCGCTACTTTCGGGGGGCCGCTACATTCGGGGGGGGGCGCTACTTTCGGGATTCTACAGTATCAAAAGAAAGTCTAGTCGACCGAAGGTTTTCCGAAAATGTGAACTTCGAATCAAACATTTGAACATTAAATCCAACTTCGTAATTAACTTCTGAATTTAGAAACGTAATTTGAAAAGTGAGCCAAGACCGACAATAATATGGAGCCGTAACATTTTTCTTGTCTTATCTCCGAAATAAAAATACAAAATGACAGTACTTACAAGAGAATTTTGAAAAGTGTTGTGCACGTAAGATTTTCTGTAAGTTATTTAACGTTTATCGACATAATTCAAATAATTACTAAATTTATTAAAATTAAACTTGAAAAAGAATTAAAAACACTCACCCACTCTGATTAAGAGCCATTAGGTTTGCGACCAACACAAATGGATACGTCAAAGAACTAACGATTATCTAGTAACGAAAAAAGAAATTAAATAAAAAAAATTTCTCAATTCCTTCATACTTTTCATTTATATCATTTTTTCCTCCCTCTCTCCCTACATCCACCCTTCCTTCCTTCCTTCCTTCCTTCCTTCCTTCCTTCCTCCCTCCCTCCCTCCCTCCCTCCCTCCCTCCCTCCCTCCCTCCCTCCCTCCCTCCCTCCCTCCCTCCCTCCCTCCCTCCCTCCTTCCTTCCTTCCTTCCTTCCTTCCTTCCCTCCCTCCCTCCCTCCCTGCCTCGTTCGTGCATTCATTCATTCATTCGTTCGTTCGTTCGTTCGTTCGTTCGTTCGTTCGTTCGTTCGTTCGTTCGTTCGTTCGTTCGTTCGTTCGTTCGTTCGTTCGTTCGTTCGTTCGTTCGTTCGTTCGTTCGTTCGTTCGTTCGTTCGTTCGTTCGTTCGTTCGTTCGTTCGTTCGTTCGTTCCTTCGTTCCTTCGTTCGTTCCTTCGTTCGTTCCTTCGTTCGTTCGTTCGTTCCTTCGTTCGTTCGTTCGTTCGTTCGTTCGTTCGTTCGTTCGTTCGTTCGTTCGTTCGTTCGTTCGTTCGTTCGTTCGTTCGTTCGTTCGTTCGTTCGTTCGTTCGTTCGTTCGTTCGTTCGTTCGTTCGTTCGTTCGTTCCTTCCTGCCTGCCTTCTTTTCGTCCTCAACCTCCCCCATTCTTCCCCCTTCCTACTTTGTCATGTTCCTCTCATGTTGCCCCGCGTCATTTCTACAAATTTCGCGAAATTTTCCATTGACATACCTGGGAAGCTTGTTGGCTATAAACTTTAAGGTCTTTGAACTCCCCAAGCTACAATAAGGAGGATATCAGGATCAAAACAACCACGTACGTACATAGTAATACAGTATATATATATATATATATATATATATATATATATATATATATATATATATATATATATATACATATATATATACATATATATATACATATATATATATATATATATATATAATATATATATATATATATATATATATATATATATATATATATATATATATACACACATATATATACACACATATATATACACATATATATATATATATATATATATATATATATATATATATATATTTAGCATATATCTCGCAGGTGAATAGTGCTTTTCACGCAATGTGATTGGTTCCTCTAGCTCGGGATATCCTGCACTATTCACCTGCGGGCAAAACAAAATGGCGGTCAGTTTTGCTTTATGTTTACCGAAGCAGGAGATTTTGTTGATAAACAAGGCTGATGTTGTAGTATAACGAGAAAAGTCAACAAAATTAAGAGTAGAAGTGTGTCCACAGGTATGTTTCTTTACAATTTCCTAGCCATTAATATATTCAAAAGTTGTAAAAACTGTTTTGTCGACAAATATTGAGTACGCCAAGTGCCGTTAGTGCACAAGTTGCTAGCGGTCGTGTCTTGTAAAAAAACCCGAAAAATATAAGAATGTTAAACTTGTTATTTCATTTATGAGGTACAGTATATGCTAAAACAATTATTCACCTCAGTGTCGGTGAATAGTGTGGATATTCAGCACTATTCACCTCCACTTCGGTGAATAATTGTTAATTAGTGTTCAATTTCAGTACGGTGAGATAAGTGAAATGTGATTAGTTATAATATAAAAATAAACATTAATTTACAACAAAGAAAAACTTGATTCAAGTACTTGACCCTGTGTGAACTCATACTTGGCCGGTGCCAAGTAGCAGTTGACACAATGCAAACAACGGTTAAAATTTGGCGCGCGGCGCTGTCATCTGCAACCAAGAGTAAGAGCGCCTCACCAGCAAACAGTCTATCAGGTTTAAGGTGGAGTTCCATCCCACCTACACGCATACGTACTGTACAAACACACAAACATATACATCATTATGATATACTTGCGTGGCATTATGCTGTGTTAATGATAGTCAGGAATATTTCGTACTTGACATACGCCAGAGTTTTATAAAGAACGAGGCAACATTGTGATATACTTGTGGCAATATGCTGTGTAATGCTCTAGTCACGAATATATCGTACTTGACGTACGCCTGAGTTTTATAAAGAACGAGGCAACATTGTGATCGATTTCTACCATCTGTATCATGTGATATCGATCCGTGAACATCCGAATGCAGATGTCACGGTCCGTAAGATCCGTACCATCTGAAACATATATATTTACTACCGTGACTATCGGAATACAGATGGTACGGTTGTACGATCTGCAACGCCCTTTTACCGATCATTACGGTCCGTCATCCGATGTCTATGTTGGACATATATGATCAAATGTGACTTGGTCAACTTACTTCAGCAGAAACAGCTGTATTCACACAGAATGTAAGACCACGAAATATCCACAAAGTAAGAAGATCACCAATCAACTGAGGAATAAGACCACTAGAAAATAACAACAAAATACCAAATGACGTCACCAAAACTATCTCCTGTAGCCAATGAAGTATTGCTAATTAAAATGTACTTACGAAAAGAGACCAAAGAATCCTTCTTCACTGTAAATCTGTCTAACTGACTGAATAATTCCCCTACATGAAGCAATGAAAAGAAGTTAACCCGAACTCCTTGTTTATGGCCATTTGTTATATGCATGACAAAATTACTACATTCTGATGGGTTGAGAGGAGTACAATTATTTTATTAATTATATTATTATATATCCTTCTGTAATCATGCCCAAATTTCATTGGTTTAGAGGAGTGCGATTTGAGCACTAATCGCACTCTTGCTGTAGCTGTAATCGTACATCTGCTTCAGCCAATGGAAATCAAGCTAGCTATTAAAATTGTCCAATCACAGTTCGGCACCTAAGCTGTAGGATTTTCCGGGATTTTTCAAAAAAATTAAAAAATGGAGGATTTTAAATATTAAAATATAGAATTTAAATTTGTATTTTTTTGTATACGTTTTGAAAACAGTGTCGTGTCCCCCAATGTGTCGTAGAGTGAGTGAGTCACGCAACGGCGTTCAGTAGATGAGGCTGCTTCTATCTGCGCGCAAAATCCGTAAGGCTCGGAGAAAGAGTTTGCTAGTAGCTTGTCATATCATGTGTCTGGGCGATCTAAAGTTGAAGTCAAATGACTCAGCCGCTGAAAAGGACTTACTGATACTCCTAGGTTCAAACCATTTACTTTATAACATCAGTCACCATCATCAACAGTCTTTCTCAAGGCTACACTAACCTAGATACCAACTTCAACAAACATCAACTGATACTCCTAGGTTCAAACCATTTACTTTATAACATCAGTCACCACTACCAACAGTCTTTCTCAAGACTACACTAACCTAGATAATTAACTTCAACAAACATCAACTGATACTCCTAGCTTCAAACCATTTACTTTATAACGTCAGCCACTACCACCAACAACAGTCTTTCTCAAGACTACACTAACCTAGATGATCAACTTCAACAAACATCAACTGATACACCTAGCTTCAAACCATTTACTTTATAACGTTAGTCACTACCACCAACAGTCTTTCTCAAGACTACACTAACCTAGATGATTAACTTCAACAAACATCAACTGATACTCCTAGCTTCAAACCATTTACTTTATAACTTCAGTCACTCTGACCAACAGTCTTTCTCAAGACTACAGTAACCTAGATGATCAACTTCAACAAACATTTAACAATTATTCGCCGAAGGCGAGGTGAATATCGGTGAATAATAAGCGAGACGAAGTCGAGGTTATTTTTCACCAATATTCACTGAGCATGAGGTGAATAATTGTTTTAGTATAAATACACATTTTCGTACTTTAGGAAAAACATTTTCTTTAAAATTGTTAATTTCCTCGTCTGTCACATTGACAAATTTGCTGGCGGCCATTTTGAATAAACGCTGCAGGTGATTATCGAGAATTAATCCGAAGTAGCTCGACCAATCAGCGCGCGCGATTTTCTATAATCACCTGTGTATTTACACTAACTACTGATACTCCTAGGTTCAAACCATTTACTTTATAACCGTCAGTCACTACACCCAACAGTCTTTCTCAAGACTACATTAACCTAGATGATCATATTCCTATCATAGTCCTATAGGACTGTAGGTTCAAATAATTTAATATAACAGTTTATTATATGGCAGCAGCGCTGAGAGGTCCGAATACGGAAATCCTGTAATTTGATTGGTTCATAAGCGGTCGGATATTTCCCGTATCCGCCCGCTCAGAGCGGAAGCTGCCGTTCGGGACCGTAAGTTAATTTTATAAACAAAATGGCAGTCGTGTCAGTATATCGGCAACAAGATGGATTATAATTTCAGACCTACTCATTGTTGAAATATATCGTGCAGGTATGTTGTTAGAAATTTTATAAGCTTTCATTTGATGTATAGTTCGAGTTTCCACGTTTTGTGAACGTTTTTAAAATGTCCAAAACGTTCGTAACATTGTTCGTAATAATATAACATTTACTTCTCACAAGTATTAGAATTTCAGATGATTTTTTATTCAACTACTTAACGTACGATCTTGAGCAATATGTCAAACAAAAGCAATTGAAAAATACTATTTGGGGTAGAAAGTTCAGGATTCTAACTCAACGGAAAGTAGTTTAAAAATGGGGAAATGTCTGCCATTTTCGTTTAGTTCGCAAGAAAGATGGGTCGAATTTTCACAGAACGTTCACAACATTTATGGCCATATAATAAACTACTTATTGACCTCGCTTGTTCGGTCTGTACTAGTGAAATATCGGACCTCTGTTTTTTGTACAGACCTCAACTCGCTGCGCTCGTCTCGGTCCGTACTAAAAAAACATCGGTCCGATATTTCACTAGTACAGACCGAACAAGCGAGGTCAATAAGTAGTTAATACTTTATAAATCCTTACGTGTATTTCGTCTCCTTTCCAATAAACTGGATAATCATTCTTACTGAAACGACTAAAATCAAAAGAGGAATGTTTTTAGAAAGAGCTAACATGTTCTTCAACTTGAACAGAGCTGGGGTTAACCAGGGTAAAATACTAGGGACCTTAAGACCTAGGACGGCAACTTCGAGGACGACGTCCTTCAAACAAAAGCATTCTTCTTGCAAAACAAAGATAATGAATATTTTCTAGTCCCAAGAGTAATCTGAACACCGTCCTCGCTCTGTATACAACGCCACTCGGAGCATTTTCACGTCTTCAGGACGGCGATGACTGGTGGGGTGATGAGAACTGTTGTCTGAGATTGCCTTAACACAGGCACTGCAACCGTTTTAACACTTTGAACATTTTTAAACAAGCTTCAAGTATTGAATACAGTAGTCAGTTAACTGTGACTTCTTTTTAATGCTAAAATTTGAATTGCTTTTTAACCGCCGTCGTCGTCCTAGCATCTTAAGATCCCTACTAAAGGTGTGTCTACATGCATGCTTAGGAGTCAAAGGGTAAAAACGTATCAAAGCAAGGAGTGGTGTTACCTTGGAGAGGATACGTGATAATTGTTGTAGTTGCACGAGCTACGGATTGATAACATGTCTAGATTAGGAAGAAAAGAACGTAACGATAAAGCATGAAAAACAGGGAAACGAGGAGACAGGAAAATAGTAAAGGAAGGGAAGGGAGATGAGGCAATAGAAAAGGAATGAACAAAGAAAAAAACAAAAAAGGAAGGAAAGAAGGAAGGAAGGAAGGGAGGGAGGGAGGGAGGGAGGGAGGGAGGGAGGGAGGGAGGGAGGGAGGGAGGGAAGGAAGGAAGGAGGAAGGAAGGAAGGAAGGAAGGAAGGAAGGAAGGAAGGAAGGAAGGAAGGAAGGAAGGAAGGAAGGAAGGAAGGAAGGAAGGAAGGAAGGAAGGAAGGAAGGAAGGAAGGAAGGAAGGAAGGAAGGAAGGAAGGAAGGAAGGAAGGAAGGAAGGAAGGAAGGAAGGAAGGAAGGAAGGAAGGAAGGAAAGAAGGGAGGGAGGGAGGGAGGAAGGAAGGAAGGAAGGAAGGAAGGAAGGAAGGAAGGAAGGAAGGAAGGAAGGAAGGAAGGAAGGAAGGAAGGAAGGAAGGAAGGAAGGAAGGCAGGCAGGGAGGGAGGGAGGGAGGGAGGGTGGATGGAAGGAAGGAAAGAAGGAAGGAGGGAAGGAAGGAAGGAAGGAAGGAAGGAAGGAAGGAAGGAAGGAAGGAAGGAAGGAAGGAAGGAAGGAAGGAAGGAAGGAAGGAAGGAAGGAAGGAAGGAATGAATGAATGAAGGAAAGGAAGGAAGGAAGGAAGGAAGGAAGGAAGGAAGGAAGGAAGGAAGGAAGGAAGGAAGGAAGGAAGGAAGGAAGGGAGGGAGGGAGGGAGGGAGGGAGGGAGGGAGGGAGGGAGGGAGGGAGGGAGGGAGGGAGGGAGTGGAAGGAAGGAAGGAAGGAAGGAAGGAAGGAAGGAAGGAAGGAAGGAAGGAAGGAAGGAAGGAAGGAAGGAAGGAAGGAAGGAAGGAAGGAAGGAAGGAAGGAAGGAAGGAAGGAAGGAAGGAAGGAAGGAAGGAAGGAAGGAAGGAAGGAAAAAAGGAAGGCAGGAAAAAGGAAAGAAAAAGGAAGGAAAGAACCTAAAAAGAAGGAAGGAAGAAAGGAAGGGAAAAAAGAAAGAAGTCCAGGAAGAAAAGAAGAGAGCAAGGAAGGAAAGAAGAAAAGGGGAAGGAAGAAAATGAGAAATGAAAGAAGGTAAGACGAAAGGAAAGAAGGATGATAGGAGAGCAGGGAAAAAAACAAATGAACAAAGGAAAGGTTTACTCACCTCTTTTGCAAATTCTTCAAACGTGGTTTCTGATTTCTGGAACAGAAAATTTATTTATCAGCTAAGATGAAGTTTTGTTTACACAATGAAAAGACAGACTTCAGATTGCAAACTTCTTATTTATATCTAAATGTATATTTTTGATGTAACTCTTTTGTAAATCGTCTACCTCTTGAGGTGTTTCATCATTTTGATCTAACGAATGAAAACGCTATAAAAAGAGAAAAGTAAAATAATATTTAAGAAACAAAAAAAAACACTTTCCGTGCTTCTATTGTCAAATGCAGCAGGTTAATCACAGGGGAGAAAATTAAGAAAAGAAGAAAAAAATTATCAGTAAGAGTAGAATAGAATAGAATAAAACTTTATTTCACGAGGGAGTACTAACTAAAAAGGTTGTCTAACATACGGCCCTCAAAATATAACAATAATTACAAAATGATATACTAAACAGAATACACTATATATACATAAAGGGAAAAAATAATGTTAAAGTGTCTGTGAAATGAAAAATTCGTTGGTAGTTTTGTTGTTTTATTGTACAGAGGAGCATGACAGGAGCACTCACTGAAAATTTCAAGAGAATCTGATGCGTAGTTTTCGCGCTATAAACTCTCAAAGTTTGCCACGGCCAGTCGTTCTTGGAGAAAAATTGGGCTTTCGGAAACAATGCTTATGACGTACGCAGATGGACAACTATGCATAAGAACAATAGATTTCAATATTAATGATCCATCCGCGTACATCATAAGGCATTGTTACCAAGAAGTCCAAATTTCGCCAAAACAAACTATCCACGGCAAATTTTGAGAGTTGATAGCGCGAAAACTACGTATCAGATTCTCTTGAAATTTTCAGCGGGTGCCCCTGTCATGCTCCTCTGTACAATAAATCAACAAAAATGCCAACGAATTTTTCACTTCATAGACACTTTGAGTAGACTATAGTTAAGTAGAAATACAATACATTTACAATTCAATATAGAAATTTACAGCTTAAGCAAAACAAATCTTCTAGATGGTCAATACAAGTAAGTTTATCAAGAAAGTAATAGCCGAGTTTGTTTTTAGTGGTAGTTATTCTTGATGTTGTAGGAGCATCAGTTAGTACTTGCTGATGACATGGTGAGTTGCTTGTATTTATTGTCTAATGAGTTAAAAAGAATTGAAGCACTGTAGAAAAATGTGCGCTTACCAAAATCAGTACGTGGGTAAGGCAGCTTAAGATCATATTAACAGGCTCTAGTACGAGCATGTCGTTTATTGGCAGATAAAAAAATTAAACATAAGTTAAAGGAAGGTGAAGCATCAGGGTTAAGTAATATATTTTATTATATGGCTGGGTTTGATATCCGGTCCGTACGCAAAACGACGCACGCTGATTGGTTCCTGAGAGGTCGGGATTTTACGATATTGACCGACCGGTCAATACGCTTTTTTCTCGGCCTGTAAGTTTTGGCGGGAACATTTCTGAGTTGATTTGAATACAAATAAAAGAGAAATAGGTATCTTTATTCAAATATTCTGAACAATAAAATGTGTTGGAACATCACTGCTGGTTTTCTTTAAAGCTGTTTATCTAAAAACACGACAAATAAAAGCCGAACTGGTTTAAATAAGAAGGCCAAGAAGCGACACGAAAAAGTCAACAGGTAAGGTAAACAGCATACTCCGAAGACGAAAACAACGCTCGAAGCTTAAAAATAAAATGAACCAATAGCCATATAATAAATTCCTTATTAACCTCGTTTGCTCGGTCTGTACTGGAAAGTATTTGCCCTCGGTTTTATCGCACAAACCTCGCTCCTTCGTCGCCCGGTCTGTACGAAAACCTCAGGCAAATACTTTCCCGTACAGACCTCGCACTCGGTTAATAAATCTTTAGAATAGTAGAAGAAGCTTCCTTAACTTAATTAGATCAAAAACTGGAATCCATTTAAGCTTGGAGAAAAGAAGAACAGAAGAAGTGGAATAGTCGGCTTAAAACTGTAAGTTAAGCTGAAACTTACATTCATTAGACAATTGTTAACTGAAGAGCTAACCACAGCATGGGCAATCCTGCAAAAAATTAACAATACATGTTGTGATAAGAGTGCGTTTATTACATGCATTTATAGCTTAGCTTTCAACAGGTTGACTCAGAACTTTGTCCAAGCAAATGCTAACATTGTGTTGGCTCATGTTATAAGAACAAAAGAAATAAACAACCAGAAACACGTAAGAACATAATAGCATTGTTACGTACTTACACGTACATTTATTCTAAAATTAACTAAATTACTGTATATATATATATATATATATATATATATATATATATATATATATATATATATATATACACACAATACCCTGGTTGCTATGCGTGTTTTCATTGGTTGTTGCCCATGATCTATTAGAGGACAGACACATGGATCAGGTCAGATCACGTCAGCTGACTTGCTTTTTTCTTTCTTCATGCCCCCAAATCCGGCAAGAATTATTGTGTAATTTTTATATTGTATAAAACAAATAGATTCCATTTTTTTGTTGTCTGTTCAGTTATAGATGCACAGAAGACGTCACAACGTGGTAAGAACATCAATGACCCACCCGACTGCGTCTCGTGGGCCACTTTTTTGTTCTTACCACGTTGTGACGTCATCTGTGCATCTATAACTGAACAGACAACAACAAAATGGAATCTATTTGTTAAATATATTTATATATATATATATATATATATATATATATATATATATATATATATATATACATGGCTTGAAATTTGCTGTATACCGATATCCACGGGATACTAGATTTTAGTTTTGGATACTAGAAGTATTAATTTCAGTATCCAATGGGATACAATAAATATTTCGATAGTGCACAGCCACAAAATCTGAAGTAACGTCGTATAATGTAACGTAACATCTTACAATGTAACGTAACGTCTTAGAATGAAGCGTAATGTCTTAGAATGTAGCGTAACGTCTTAGAATGTAGCGTAATGTCTTAGAATGTAGTGTAATGTCTTAGAATGAAGCGTAATGTCTTAGAATGAAGCGTAACGTCTTAGAATGAAGTGTAATGTCTTATAATGTAACGTAACGTCTTAGAATGAAGCGTAATGTCTTGGAATGCAACGTAACGTCTTAGAATGAAGCGTAATGTCTTAGAATGAAGCGTAATGTCTTAGAATGCAGCGTAATGTCTTAGAATGCAGCGTAACGTCTTAGAATGAAGCGTAACGTCTTAGAATGAAGCGTAACGTCTTAGAATGAAGCGTAATGTCTTAGAATGAAGCGTAATGTCTTAGAATGTAACGTAACGTCTTAGAATGAAGCGTAACGTCTTAGAATGCAGCGTAATGTCTTAGAATGAAGCGTAACGTCTTAGAATGAAGCGTAATGTCTTAGAATGAAGCGTAACGTCTTAGAATGAAGCGTATAATGTCTTAGAATGTAACGTAACGTCTTAGAATGTAGCGTAATGTCTTAGAATGTAGTGTAATGTCTTAGAATGGAGCGTAATGTCTTAGAATGAAGCGTAACGTCTTAGAATGAAGCGTAATGTCTTATAATGTAGCGTAACGTCTTAGAATGAAGCGTAATGTCTTAGAATGTAGCGTAACGTCTTAGAATGAAGCGTAATGTCTTAGAATGTAACGTAACGTCTTAGAATGAAGCGTAATGTCTTAGAATGAAGCGTAATGTCTTAGAATGTAGCGTAACGTCTTAGAATGAAGCGTAATGTCTTAGAATGTAACGTAACGTCTTAGAATGTAGCGTAATGTCTTAGAATGTAACGTAACATCTTAGAATGTAGCGAAATGTCTTAGAATGTAGCGTAATGTCTTAGAATGTAGCGTAATGTCTTATAATGTAACGTAACGTCTTAGAATGTAGCGTAATGTCTTAGAATGTAGCGAAATGTCTTAGAATGTAGCGTAACGTCTTAGAATGTAGCGTAATGTCTTAGAATGTAACGTAACATCTTAGAATGTAGCGTAACGTCTTAGAATGTAGCGTAACGTCTTAGAATGTAGCGAAATGTCTTAGAATGTAGCGTAATGTCTCAGAATGTAGCGTAACGTCTTAGAATGTAGCGAAATGTCTTAGAATGTAGCGTAATGTCTTAGAATGTAGCGTAACGTCTTAGAATGTAGCGTAACGTCCTAGAATGTAGCGTAATGTCTTAGAATGTAACGTAACATCTTAGAATGTAGCGTAACGTCTTAGAATGTAGCGTAACGTCTTGCAATGTAGCGTAACGTCTTAGAATGTAGCGTAATATCTTAGAATGTAGCGTAACGTCCTAGAATGTAGCGTAATGTCTTAGAATGTAGCGCAATGTCATACAATGTCGCGTAATGCCTTAGGATGTAGCGTAACATCTTAGAATGTAGCGTAACATCTTAGAATGTAGCGTAACATCTTAGAATGTAGCGTAACGCCTTACAATTTAGCATAACGTCTTATATGGAGCGTAACATCTTATAATGTAACCTAACGTCTTTATATGATGTAACGTGACGTCTTATAATGTAACGTCTTACAATGTAACGTAAGGTCTCACAATGCAACGTAAGGTCTCACAATGCAACGTAAGGTCTCACAATGCAACGCAAGCTATAGCAATGAACGAAATGTAAGGTCTCACAGTGTAACGCAAGGTCTTACAATGTAGTGCAGCGTAACGTCTTACAATGTAACGTAACATCTTACAATAAGCGTAACGTTTTAAAACGTAACGTAACTGCAGGCACTGTCACAAACTGTTATAGTTAATTTTAGATATTATGTAATTTACATATGTACTGTAATGGACATGGTGATTATACTTCCAAAGCATGTTTCGCCATACACAACAGGTCTTATGGTGCCGAACCACACTCACATGGAATGCAGTGTTGTACTTCCAGCTTTAATAAATTATTTACATTGTACTGTATGATTTTATACAGTACAGTACAGTACAGTACAGTACAGTACAGTACAGTACAGTACAGTACAGTACAGTACAGTACAGTACAGTACAGTACAGTACAGTACAGTACAGTACAGTACAGTACAGTACAGTACAGTACAGTACAGTACAGCATGCACTGTTGAAAATATGTTCAGTTCAACAAATCTCGTTTAAAGCTTTTAATGATCAAATAACTTGCGTGTACGTACTCTCTCTCACATCTCGGTTCTCTCTTCACGGTTCCTTTTGGGTCTCGATATTTTAAGTCTCTCTTCTGTCTCGCACATTCCTCCAATTTCCACGCACTCGCCTATCACTCATCACCAACAACTAATCACAAGATATTTTTACTAAACTACACTAAACTAAACACATATTAACTTTTAAACATGCACAAGTTCCAACACACTCCCCTGTTTGTCTACAGCGTTGACAAACACATTCAATTGTGCACTAAACTATAACGTAACAATAACAATAACTGCATGTAATGCTAGTTCAAATGAGCTTAAATCAAAGAGTTAAAATGTAAATGTTTGAATTAAATGTTAGATTTGTTCATTCCTGTTCATCCTCTGCGTTGTCGCGTATTCGAATCTCGGCTGCAGCAGCGGCATCTCGTTTGGGTCTGAAGACTGGTGCGTTCACGTTCAACGTTGTCTCTTTCGGTTCCTTGCGCTCTCGATCGCACGAAAGCTCCAATGGATATAGGTGCTGGACTGGGCGTTCAAGATGAGATTTTCCAGCTCGCAGTTTTGCTGCTCGGACCTGTCCATCTCTACCAGTGATCAGTTCCTCCACTATTCCGAGGTTCCACTTTCCACGGTTTCTTTCTTCCCCCTTTATGATCACTACATCGCCGATTTTCGGGACGTCAGGTTTGCTTCCTGTTTTGCTTTCGTGTCTGTCCCGTAGTGCGCGGACATACTCCCTCGTCCAGCGATTCCACATCGCGTCTTTACACCTTTTCAAGTACTTGGCTCGTTTTCTCAAATCGACATCTACATGTTGATGATTCTGTGGCTCAAGGAGGTGACTATAGGTCGAATGAAGAGTAAGGAATTGGGAGTTATGACTGGATGTTGTACGTCGTCTTCAACATAGCCAAGAGGTCGATCGTTGAGTGTGATCTCCACGCTCGTAAGGACTCGCCGCAACTCCTTCCAGGTCAAATAGCCGTTACCGATCACCTTGTAGAGGGCTGCCTTCATCAGACCGATCATTCTTTCAAACTGGCCACCCCACCATGGGGCGCGACTCAGATTGAATTGCCACCTTATCTTGTGCTTTGCCAGGTGGTCCTGCAGTTGCTCATCTTGCATTACCGCTTTCGCCCATTTTGCTGCGCCGATAAACGTGCTTCCGTTATCTGAATAGATACGTTCGGGACGTCCACGACGAGCGATGAACTGTTCTAAACTGTCAATACACTCGGTTGTTTCCAGGCTTGGTAGTAGATCGATGTAGATCCCTCTTGTAAAACTGTAAGCGTACAGTAGGATGTACGCTTTGCCTTCCTTTTGTTTAGAGACACGATAGCGTATCGGTCCGGCGTAGTCAATGCCAATCACTTGAAACGCAGTTGTTCCTTCGGTACGAGTTGTTGGCAGGATTCCAGGTGGTGGTGCTTTGTAGGCTATGGCGTGAAATCTCTTGCACCCGGTACACTGTTTGACAACTCGCTTCGTCAGCCTTCTAAGACGAGGTATCCAGTGCCGCTCTCTAACTTTAGCCATTGTAAGGCCCATGCCTCCGTGCAGTGTAGTCTTGTGTGCGTGGTGGACAAACTTTTCGGCCAAGGTTGATTTATCCGGGAGGTAGATTGGATAGAAACCTTGCACCCTGCCTCGGCACTCCAAAATTCCATCTTCGTTTCTTTGGAGGTTTAACTTCAGACGATCTTCTTCAAAGGTTTCAGAACCACGTCGCTGGACTCGCAGTACCCACAAACGTTCTTGAGCTTCGATTTCTTCGCTAGTGAGTGGTCCGCTGGTTCTTTGTGCTTTCGATTTCTTGGCATTATGCGCAAAACGAGAAACCCACGCACACACTCGCATACATTGCCAGTAACTTTTCTTGGTTAGGAGGGCGTCAAGCTTGTCATCACCAGGAATGGCCAAGGCAAACAATTGTTTTGTTGCCTTTACTTCCGAATTTGATTCTTCAGTTGCAGTTGTTACAATGTTAGGTGGCCATTTCTGTCGATCGCTTAACCACTCCGGACCATTCCACCACAGCCGATTCTCCTCGTTCGTTTTCCCGCCTCTGCTGCCCAAATCTGCCGGGTTTTCGTGCGTTGGTACATGTCTCCACACAACGTCGCCATGTTCTCGAATTTTCTTGACCCGATTACTCACGAATTGTTTATATTCGCCACCTCCTCGCACCCAATGTAAGGCTACACTGCTGTCGAGCCAGCAATGCAAGCTTGTCACGGGAAGATCTTCCAGTGCATCGCGGACATTGGTTAGCAGGTTGACGGCCATGTGACCCGACACCAACTCGAGGCGAGGAATGGTGAGTCCTTGCTTTGCTAGCCTTGACTTTGCTGCAACCAGGCCTTGGTTAACTCCCGACAATTGGGTAACCACGGCATAGACAGCCGCAGCTACTCCTTTGCCACTGGCGTCTCCAAAAGCATGGAGGGCGATGTCATCGATCGGTTCTTGGTGACGTGCTAGCGCTCGATGGACGTTTACTTGTTCAGGAAGACTGCTTTCCCATTTCTTCCAACGTTGTGCTAGTGTGTTGGGCAACGGTGCGTCCCATGCACACTTCTCTTCGCAAGCTTCGCGGTACAACATCTTCCCTTGGAGTGTGGTGGGCGAAACGATACCAAGTGGGTCGTATATCTTAGCCACTTTACCGAGAATAGTTCTCTTTGTTGCTTGAGGAACATTCTCCGGGTAGGCGACTCCGATTTCGTCTGTTCGTTTGTTCCACTTTAACCCAAGAAGTCCGCACTCTCCACTCTTGCTCCCCAACTGTTGTTTGGCGTAGCTCAGATTGTCTTCAGGATTTCGTGTTTCGTCAAGTTCTAACTCTTCTTCGTTGGAGTTCCACTTGTGCAGAGTGAAGGTGGCTTGACGGAATATCTCGGTGATGGTGTCTTTCTTCTCGCGTACTTGCTTGACGGTGACTCCTCCACTCACTAAATCGTCGACGTACAACCCGCGCTCGATATCTTTCACGCTACTAGGATGTTCGGCTCTACAGTCATCCAAATGCTGCTGGATAACTCCACCGAGCAGGAACGGCGACGGTGCTAAGCCAAACAGTACTCTGGTAAATCTCAGGGTGCGCACTCGTTGAGGATCTTTGTCACGTAGCCAGTGGAACCGCAGCGCGTCTCGATCTTGGGCCCGAATTCGCACTTGGAGAAATGCTTTGCGGATGTCACCAAGAAGTGCTACGGGGTAAAATCTACCTCGTACAAGCACCTTCCACAGTTTGTTTTGTAGTACCGGTCCCGTATCGAGGCAATCGTTGAGAGAGGGTGAATCTACGTTGGCTTTCGAGGAGGCATCGTAGACAATTCGCATCTTTGTTGTTTGCGCATTCTCCCGGACGACAGCTTTGTGTGGTATGTAGAACTCTCTCCCCGTTGCTGGCATTTCTGCATCCTCGACCACGCCCTCTTGTAGCTGCTCTTGGATGATTGCATCGTATTCATCAAGTCGTCCCGTCTTCTTCAGGCGTTGTACCAAGCTCCCCAATCGTCGCAGGCTTCCAGCTTTGTTGTTTGGCAAGGGGGGGTGGTCTCCTTTCCAAGGCAGCGCCGTTTCGAACCACCCCTCTGGGCTGCGCTGGAGTTGCTCTCGAAACTCGGCGTGTACCACGTCTTGATCTCCGATTGGTTTGTCTTCTAGCCCAAGGACATCCAATCTACATAACATTTCGTAATCGGTCGTGGCGGTCTGAGTAAGTAACATGTTGCTTACGTCAGTTTCAGCACCCGCAGACATCAAAGTCCAGCCAAACTTAGTGTATTCGGCCACAGGTTCGCCCATTTCCCCGGTTCTCTGGGCTTTGTGCGTTTTAATCTTTACATATTCGCTTGCGCCGAGGATAATATGAACCGGAAGAATGCTCTTCGTGTCGGTGTCTTCCATTTCCACGCCACTCAAGTGGGGGTACTTACGAATTATCTTTTCATAATTTGGGTTTTCGGTCGACAAAAGTTCTCCTCGATTTACTCGTGTCGCGTGCACTGGGATCACACAGTGCCCTTTAGTGTCACTGATAGTCAAATCATAGATTTCAATTTTCTTCGTTACAACTCCCACAATGGTCTGAATAGATCGCGTGACCGCGCGCACTGGCGTAAGTTTAAGTTTATCGAGAATATATCCCGAAGCATATGACACAGTTGCTCCGGTGTCTAATAACGTGCGACACGTCACACCGTTGACCTTGACTAATACGATTGGATGACATACCTTTTCGCTCTCTTGTAGTGTAGCTGTCAATCCCAATCCTCCGTTTTCTGTACTCGTTTCTGTATTTTCTGGTTTCTTTTCTTCTCCATTTGCTTGCTCGCAAATCGAGGAGTGATGGCTTTGCTTGCAATGTTGGCAGTTTGTGCGACTACGACACTGAGCGGCTCGGTGCTTATCTCCGGTGGAATTAAAACATCGATTTTTCATTTGCAACTTCCGTCTACGCTCCACGGGGGACGAAACTTGAGTGCACTCGGACGATTTGTGGGTCTGGTTATCGCAATACCGGTAAACACATGCTTTCGGTGGTAAGGATTGTGCGTGAAAACTCCTTTCACGGGGGGGTCGCTGGTTTCCAGGGGGTCTTCTCGTTTCTTCGGATTTCGGATGAATCTCTCTCCAAGTTTGCAGCGCTTGTAATAACTGGGCGAAGTCCCACTTCTGCCAGTCCTTTTGACCATTTAGCAACTCGGGCTTGATGTCTGGCAATTTGTCTAAGGTTGTGCGAACCATAGACAAACAACCCGATAGCTTACCCAAAGTTTCCAAGGACTGTACGTTGTACATCAGCGTGTGATAAAATTGATGTATTTGGCTGGGTGTTTTCCAGTGACGACAGGCAAGTTCCTGATGTTCTCAACGTAGGCATGTTCGATCTCATTAATATTGCCATAATTGGATTCCAGAATGTTCTTTGCTCGTTCATAGCCTTCGGAAGAAAATGGCAAACCGTCAATTCCCTCGCGAACTTTCGGTTGTAAAAATTCCTTCAAAAACGCGAATTTCGTAACTGAGGGCAGGTCTTGCGAGTCGACTTCTGCTTTGAAAGTGTTCCAGAACGAAAGCCATTTTTCGAATGTTCCGTCGTATTTCGTAATAGCCAGTTTGGGTAATCTGACGAGGCTATTCTTTCCTGATTTCTCCGGTTTATCGACTAATTTCATCTCTGCTTTCTTTTGTTCGAACTTAAGTTCTTCTTCACGTTTGCGTGCTACTAGTATCTCCTGCTTTTCCAGTTTCGCGTTCTCGGCTCTCGTTTCAGCTTCTTCTAGACAGTGTGTTAAAAGGGTTACGTTGTTGTCGGCTTCATCGACGCTTTTCTCAATCTCCTGTCCCCATGTCTCTACATCGTCAATACTCACCCCTTCTTCGAGTTTCACCTTTTCGACTTGAAGTTTTAGCTCGTCCACCGCACTGATGATTCGCGCGAGAGTTTCCTTGTGTCGCGTGATCTTCTCGATGTTTCCTTTCTCCACGATATTTTTCGTTTTGTTACTAGTCAGTGTCATGAGCTGAAGTTCCGTTTTTAGTTTTTCGTCTGCCATGTCTGAATAAGTTCCTTATATCCCTTCGTCGGAGGTGCCACGTGTTGAAAATATGTTCAGTTCAACAAATCTCGTTTAAAGCTTTTAATGATCAAATAACTTGCGTGTACGTACTCTCTCTCACATCTCGGTTCTCTCTTTTCGGTTCCTTTTGGGTCTCGATATTTTAAGTCTCTCTTCTGTCTCGCACATTCCTCACATTTCCACGCACTCGCCTATCACTCATCACCAACAACTAATCACAAGATATTTTTACTAAACACATATTAACTTTTAAACATGCACAAGTTCCAACAGCACTTCAATAAATAAATCACAAAAGTAGCAAAAAATTATTTCATCTTACAACTTTTTGTCATCACATTCAAATTCTTTGTGTGGTTATTTGAAGTGCTAAAATAAACTTTGCCTTTTAAGGTTGTTCATTAACAAACCTTGGCGTCACTCCACGAAACAATCCTGCAACTCCATCAATTTGATAAATAGTGGAAGCTGAAAGAAAGGTTACATATTGATTTACAAAATGCTGTACATGTGTATTGATCAGCAACATTTTTTAAATTAACCATTCCTAGTCCTGGAGTAAAACAGACGCACTCTATAAAAAGCACTCCTTGGAGACTCAAGGCATCCAGAAATACCAAATTAGAATACAGTATTGATTATAGAGCTGCTCCCAATTAATCAATTAATCGATTACTTTTTCGTTTTTTTCCAACGTAATGAAATTTGACCCGTTGCGTTGCCGGCGCGAGAAAAAAATCGCACGTGTATCCCGAGCTTTAAGCTCTTTAATTGAAAATGCTACGGACGATAACAAGTATTTTACTACTAAATAGTAAATGGTAGCAACTCGCAGCACTTCACTTTTGGTAAAAACTTCTAGTCGGATCATCTATAACAACCCTGCATAGCATGATGCTGGAGTGATTTAATCTTGTTTTCTTAAACAGATAAGTAATGACTAATTATGAACACGCCTTAGTTAAACCAATTATTCATAAATGGATTAGCCAATAGTATCGCAGTATCATTTAGGAGTGTCAAGTGTAAACTCAACATCCTCTCTGTCTTGTCATGTCTCTTGTGTGGACTGTGTTACTGTGAGAGCCTGAGAAAGTGCGCAATCTATAACTGTGATTAAACAGTGATTTAAAACGTGAATAGTACTGAATTGTTGGGCGACAATAAGGGAGGCAATCCCCAACAAATTTAGTAAAAATTTATGAAAGTACCCCCTTCCTTGAATGGACAAACCACTATGGACATGTCATATTTAATTCATGACATATTTAATCAATACGATTAATCGATATTAATCGATTGTTGACAACGATTAATCGATTTCAAAAATGAACTGATGGGAGCAGCTCTAATTGATTAAATGGATGCACACAATCAAAGGTGCACCGTATGTATTTTGATGCGCGTGCACTTGATCAAGCGCGTCCGGTCTCAGGGCAAGGCCTGAAATTCAATTCCTACCTGAACCAGCCAAAGATGGCCCCTTTAATGTTTTAATCATCAAAGGGAGAACCCAGACACTTTAGGCAGCAAATGTGTACTTAATAGTTAAATCAGTTACTTCATGTAAGGCCAATTAATTGAATTAAAAAGATATTTCTGTTTTTCATCCTCACCCACCCCCAAAAATTTGTCTGCCCCAATTTTTTTTTTAATGTCAGTTATCTGTTAGAAACCTAAAATTTGGCACCGTAATGCGCTATTGTTGTAAGAAGAGAGCAGTAACTCATGTTTTTGCTTTTCTTTGTACCGTTGCGTGTGAGCAAAGTACAGTAGCCTTCCAAAGAAACTGGACAAGCAGGTAAATCATGCAAAGCTTTGAAAGTTAAAATTAGCTTGGACAGTACAGTAATCGTTAGCTATGCAGGCAAAGCGAAAGATAAAATACACCCACCCACCCCAATTTTTTCAAAAAAGTGATGGAAAACAGAAATATTTTTTTAATTGGCCTAAAAGTGTAATTTTATAATTAATATACTGCATTTATGCATATTTAATACATGATTAATGTATTGTACAGTATATATAAACCCTGATACTCACCATAGGTAAACAGTCCAGGTAATTTGTACATCTGTTTTCCAAAAAACGATTTATAAGGAGCTGGATCATTTGGTTCATATCCCACCTTAATTGAACACAAGAAACAAATCAAAGACAATTCACTACTGGCACAGTAGTTAGCACACATGCCTTTCACCTCTGCGACCCAGGTTCAATTCCTGCTCTCAGCAGTTATCTGATTAAAATTTCACCTTGGCCGCATGTGAAAAGAGTGCTTCCAGTTTGACTCTACCAAACACCACAGGTTTCCTCCGGATACTCCGGTTTCCTCTTGTAGAAACACTGGACCATGCAATGAGGGATGGCCCTTAATGGACCTCTAGGGAGAACAACAATCGAAATATAGTAGGTTAGATATACTGCCGAAACAGAGAACGTAGGAGTCTAACGTTTCGAGTGAAGGCCCTTCTCTGACGAAGAGCGAAGGCCCTTCTCTGAGGAAGAGCGAAGGCCCTTCTCTGACGAAGGGCCTTCGCGCGAAATGTTAGACTCCTATGTTCTCTGTTTCGGCAGTATATCTAACCTATATACTATATTTCGATTGTTGTTCCTACACTGCCTACGCAGCACGCTACTTTTATTACACTCTAGGGAGAACAGTTAGCTATTAACTGATAGAGCTATCCAGTATAAATAAGATTAGTTTACTATGGCTGTATGGCCCATTCCATGGGGGATCTATTCTAGTTTGGTGGTTAGGCAGTTTTAGCCAAATTTTTTTTAAACAATATTTGAAACTCGACATTTGTTCAAGAACATATGCTCATCTGGAGAACTACATAGGATGGATTTCAATTATCCAGTTTTTCGGGGTGGTTTGTGGTTAACTGAGAACTGTTCGATTGTGGGAAACTTTAAAATGTCCTCTTTCAGATTATGTAGAGTGCTTTTTGGAGAACTGGCAATGATTTCTCAAAATGCAGTTATGTTCGTAAGCGAAATGGAAAAATGGTTTAAATTACCAAAATACCAGGAGATTGAATCAAATGTTGGAGTATGGTGGCATAACTTGATCATCCCAAATGAACATATTTATGATCAAGACAGTAGGCTGAGGCGGTTTTGGAAAAAAACCGAAACAGAAAACCGTCACGAAAAAACTGGTAAAACCGACGTAACCGATCTTCTGCATTAATTAAATTATTGTGAAATAAAAAACCCCAAATCAAACCAACATGTATGTTTACTTTATGAAGCAATTAATAAATAAATATATTGTAGCAACCAACATTGATTATTTACAATTAGTTAAATTAGTTTTATATATACATCAAAATGTAAAATTCTAGGTGCTTAATACAAGTACCTTTTTGTTTACAAATTCTCAGCCAAAAAAAACGAGCATGTCAACCTTTTCAGGATGTAACCGCGCTCCTGCTGGAGTGCTTACAAGTCCTGCCTTGCTGAACCAGCTCACCCATTGTGAGGAAATCAGTTTTGTACCTCGGATCAAGGAATGAAGTAACATTCATCAAAACTTTGACATCCTCTGCAACATATTTCAACTTCAAATGACAGAAAATTTTGGTTTTCAGTTGACATGCCAATGGGAGATCTCCATCTTGACTAGCCAATTCGACGGTAGACAAACGCAGTGAATAAGTGGCTTCAGCGCACTAATGGTAACATACGTGCTTGCCAACAAAATGGAGGTAATGAATAGTAGTGGAAATAAAAAATGCAAAAATGCAAAATCGTGACAACTAAAAAACCAAGCCAAAACCCAGACTTGGCCTACCATAGTAGCCCAAGTAATATGTTCCCAAGGTGAGATATATTTTCATTGACAAAAAAAATCAAATTTTCATGTCAAATCCACTTTGGTATGCCTGACCTCCACAGGTCCAGGGGTGGATCCATGATTTTAGAAACAGGGGGTGTGAAGGCACGTGGAACTTCTAGAGGGTCCAGGGTTTCCCCCCTGAAACATTTTGAGTTCTTAGGTCTTGGAAATGCATTTTGCAGCAATTTTGATTGCATATTGGCACATGTGTGCTTGTCTTTCATAATGGCACAAGGATTGCTGGAAAACCAACGATAATTGGTATGACAGGGCTTGTGATTTGCAAATGTTGAATCCTGGCATATTGAGGCACCCAACCTCGCTCCTGCTATGGAGGCACAATGCCCGATCCACAGTCCAGGGTGCATTCCATGTAGATCACACTGAAGATCTTCAACGTGAGTTTCAAAAGTGCTCGTGTGCTAGTGCACAATCACACTGCAATCGGCGTACTGGTGCATACAGTACAGCCATACAATTATACAAGTCAGTTGGATGTCACCAGCGATGGTGTTCCTCTTGATCTCCTTTGGCACTGCAGCTGAATGCCCATGGCTTATCTTCGGCATGGGGTTGACATGGAATGCACCCTGATCCACAGTCCACCAAAGTACGTTAGTGAATTATGTCTTATCCTGTAGTTAGGAGGGTAAATTTACAAAGGCTGAACACCTAGTGAACAGATTTATCACCACCTAGCTTATATACCAACCTGATCCACTAGCTAACTAGCTTGTACCTTTAAACCTGACCTTAAATGCTGTACGCCTGTAGTATTAAACGTAAGTTTATTCTGCAGTTTAGACTCAAAATAGAAAGGCCCATATAAATATGCTGGAAATGGCTACTAATTTTCAGATTACTAAGATATAAACGCCAAGGAACGACTCTACATTTCTACACATATTAACAACAGTTATTTTACAACATCACAAGCTACCTTGCTAACTTGTTAAGAGAGGACAACTGCAAGGTACTTGGAAAAATTGTACAGAACCACTGACAAACATATGCTCTATTAAAATAATATATATACCAATTTTTCGTAGTGTTAGCTAGTTCAATACCTGTATCATGACTTTGGCCATTTGTATTGGATGAGTTAAAGCCGTCATGGAAGCAGATAGAAAGATAGAAGCATAGTTAGCACGCCTTATGTCTTCTTTGCTCATCGAGGGCGCCATTTTGAAAAAGATGATTTCGAAAGTGCTTGACTCCAAATTCCATGCCTCAGGATTCCACCCAATATTCGACGCTAAAACGGATCACTCACAAGTACATTTTCCTTTTTGGGAACAAATTTTTTTTTTTCGGAAACAAAATTTTGGATGCTTTGTTGCAAGCCAACACAATTTTTTAATTATTAAAAAGCAAAGAAAATTACTCTAGATGATATAATTCAGATACCAAGTTGGTAGCATTTTTAAGACTTTTAAAGTGACATCAAATCAAAATTCAGCCCATAAATCATAGTCATCGTACTTCAAAATGGAAAATCAGTCATATCTTTGGATTGGATATACTAACCTGAGCCAAACTTGGCAAACTTAATTAATTTATTTCACGTGCATCCTCTGCAAAGTTTGAGGATATTTAGTCAAATTAATCTAAAGATATGGTTGATTTTCTGTACACCTTGTTGACTGTATAGCTTTCAGTGCCTTAGTGCAGAGTAAATGTTTTGTAATATTTAAAACATGAGCAGGAGTGTTTTATCAGATATAAAACACGAGGCGAAGCCTAATGTTTAAGATCTGATAAAACACGTTCTGCGAGTGTTTTGAATGACTTTAAAAACGTTACGATCACCATTTGGTAAGTTCGTTGGCGTAGTAATTTTGAACTGAAATAACGTTGTCTAAGACCCCGTTTACACGATGCCGGTACAATTTGAAAACGGAACAAAATCATGCCGGCATGCAAATACAGCATATAACATTTCATGTTATTTTTGTGCTGGGGCTTGTAAACGCAAGGCCTAAACGGCATGATTTTGTTCCGTTTTCAAATTGTATCGGCATCGTGTAAACCGGGACTAAGGCGAGAAAATCAAAGCTAAAGTTTATGTAAATCAGGAGAATGTTTTATCAATACGGTTATGATTTTTGGTAGTGTTTTCCTCATGAATTATTTCATTAATAATTTTAAGTGCACTTTAATTGAAATAACCGATTATTGGTAAAATTATTATTATTATTATTAATAATAATAATAATAATAATAATAATAATAATAATAATAATAATAATAATAATAATAATAATACTGAATAATAATAATAATAATAATAATAATAATAATAATAATAATAATAATAATAGTTAACAGTTAGATAATAATACCATTATAATAGTTAGAGGTGATTATATGGCTAGCCCCGGTAAACTGGGATGAGTTTTGAACTGACGTGGTCCATGCATGTAATCACCCCCTTAATAGTAGTTTTTCCAACACCCAAAACTTTACTTTGTCGCTAGTTATAATTAAGGCCGAGACCTGCGTGACTTCTAGAACCGTTTATACTGTAGTGGCAATCAGTAGAAGTGTTCCTAAAATATTGTTGCAATTCAGTTTCTAACCAATTCGTACTGACTCATTTGGTGAAATTTGTTGCACACTTTCCGGTTTGAATAAGTTGTGATTTGTTTCTAGTTTTTTAAACAACCAATAGGAAATATGATTATTAGTCGAACACCAATCAAATTCAAAGCAGAACGGCGTTACGTTGTTCATCAAATCAATTGCAACAATATTTTAGGAAGACAATATTGCCACGTCGACAGTACAGTAAAACTAGAATAAGATGACAGATATATGGATACTGCACGTGGTTGCCATGACACGTTCTTATTATGACGAGTTATGCGGCCCACGATCATGCATAACACTGGACCCTCAGAAAAGGCCAATAATTTTAGACTATATCCATTCACAAAATGCATTCACGTAAAAATATTTAGTCTTCACGTCGGTCACGAAAAATCGCAAAAACTCTTTCACGTTCACACAAAAATCGGGGCAATCACGATTCACGTAAAACTACAACAGAAATTCACGGATTAATATTTCGTATCATCTGGCTGATTAAAAATATTTCGCATTCTCGAAGTCTTTCTCTTCAATCTCAGAAGGATGCAGCAAGTTTGAAAGATTTCTTTCTGTCCTTGCAGTCCATTGTAAAGGTTTGGAAACACTGCGATCATGGCAATTTGCTGTTTGCGTGATGCATTATTATCTTTGTTTCAACAATATGAAGCCTGAAGGTCTCCTTTTGACGAGTACAATCGTCTGGAGTTAGAGTAAAATAGTCAAAATAATCTGTAAGTAGCTAGCGTAAAATATCAAGTACATGCTATTCCGGTGTTCGACTGTTGAACAAAAATTTCATAAATCCTAAAAAAAACTGTTCACGCAAAACAGACGATTCACGAATCACGTTTAATTCTAGCCCTCATTCACGGGTCACGGTTAAGTCAAAAGTTACTTTCACGTGCACGTAGAAAAATTCGAAACCTTACGATCATGAATCACGGATTAAAAAAATCATCGATCACGTTTCACGGGTAAGTAAAATAACCCAGTCACGCTTCACGCGAAAAGTATAGGGACCCTCTTTTCTTAGAAAATTCAATCCAAAATCGAAACAAATATTGGGTACGAAGTAGTAAAAATGTAGGAGGCAAGAAAACACCCCTCCCCAATTAATCCCTGTCTAAAAAAAGTTATTTTAAACCAGTTTTTCACTAGGTGGGAAAAAGTCACGCCTGCAATCAAATTTTTCTGTTTTTCGATATTTTTCGACCACTGGACTACGGAACTGAAGCTGAAGGATGGTATCTACGTTTGACGTATGGAAACTTATAATTCTATAAGGGGGAGTGGCTGGGTAAAAATTGAATAAAAATTAACAGGGAACGAAAGTTGACGTTTGTGTACTTTTAAGATTTAAAAGACCTTTTAAGACTGAGATTATTAATTAATTATTAATGTTCATGAAACGTAAAGAAACAAGGCCGTTTATTAAGGCTTGCTTTTGAAACAATTTTTTTAGTATTAGCAAATTAAACAGCGAGAAAGGGAGGGGAGGGATAGCCGTATACGTGTAACTATATCTATGAATCGAGTACATTGCCCAAGCCCCGTAATAAAAGATCGAAAGCACTTTAGCACTTATCAATTTCTCTGAAGATTTCGTTCATGAGCTGTACACGTGACTGAAATATAAAGTAGAGCACGTTTTATTTGTTACTTTTTGTAACAAAGGGAAGCTATTCGTTGTGGACCAAGCTGGGAAAATACGTCGTTTTTTAACGAATCTTTAATAAGGAAACGTCAAATTTGTTTATACCGCAAGTTTAGTGTATTCTAAAGCTATACGTACGGTGAATATACGTTTATATATCTGTTGCTGCGTTGATATTTTGTTTTGTTTTGGTGTTGCTACTACTAATAAGCCATTATTGAAAGGACAACTTTGTGGGAGAGCTTGCCGATATGGAAGGAAGAAGTCCTTTATATATTGTTTCCTGGTTGTACCCGATCTTTTCCGGTGTGTACTGTATATAATTTCGGTTTCATTGTCTGTGAAATTTGTCTTTACAATTTGGCTAGAAAGGTGCGTCTGGTTTTACTTTCAATATATAAAATACCTAACGTTGTTGATTCATATCTGCTTAGAAATAAACGTGTGCCAATTAATTTGTTTACAAATTCGTTCATGGATGTGTGGTTAAAACTTATTAATACGTGGAAATGTCTACCCAACAAGGAACAAGACTAGAAAATCTTGACACAAAGAAAGGATTTATGGATAAGGAAAGGCTGGGAAGCATGAGGAATGGTAGGCCAAATTCGGGACCAGATTTAAGTGGGTTTGATGGTGGTTCTCTAAAACGACCTGCTATTAGAAAAGTCCAGAGCACTGTTTCACTTAGGTCAAATGCTAGCATGGATTTTCAAAATAATGGAGCCAAATCATCCAGTACCAAATTGTGGAAACAGTCCAGTGAGACCGAAGTTGGTGAAAGGGTGAATGAAAGGACAATGGTTCAGGGTGGTGAATCGGGTTTCCGCGAAAGGTTACCGAGTTTCAGTATTCGTCGGACCACTGTTCCTGCTCAACTTCATACTCATTTTGCAGTGTATAAGTTTGTGCCTCGACATAAGGATGAATTAGCGATGAATGTTGGTGATGCAATTCATGTTGAGAAAATCTTTGATGACTTGTGGTATGAAGGGGTAAATTTGAAGTCTGGATATCAAGGTATTTTCCCAAGCAGATATGTGTCTGATATCTTATCAAGTACTGGGTCATCATTTGGTAAGTAATAATTTTTAGAGCAAATAATGATTTAGCTGCTATTCCGAGAGAACCATACTCAGGGTATAGCACCTAATATTATTATTTACCACCTGAATTTGCTGTCTTACAATAATTATTCCAACAAAGTAAAATCATCATTGAAGAGTTAAACTGCCTATGAAATGAAAATTAAGTCTCTTATTTGAAAGAACACTAGAGTAACATATTTTGAAGTTTTTCATTTCCTTGCTTCATTCTTGAGATATTTTAGTTTGTTTGATATGCAAATTAAACATTTGTGCATAATGAGTTATTGAAAAAAGTTATATATCTTTGCTATTATCAAACCAAAATAGGGAAGCATGTACGTGTGTTTCACCCAGAACACTAAACATGTACTTTTTCAAGTGATTATATTTTACAATAGCAAAGATATATAATGTTTTTCAATAACTCATTATGCACATCTGATGTCGAAAATGTGACCTTTACATCAAACAAACTGAAATATCTCAAGAATGAAGCAAGGAAACAAAAAACTGCAAAGGATGTTACTCTATCATTTTAAGTGTTCTTTCAATGCAAATAAGACATGCAGACTTAATTTTAGTTCCATATAGGTACTTTAAGTCTCTATATTGAGGAAACTTAAGATTTTCATTTCAGAATGTCAAATATAAGTACCATTTCCATGACCTAGCTGCTCCAGTGGTGTAATGCTCATTAGGTAGGGTTAGGGTGAGAACTAAGGGCCCCCACAGTTGGGGCCCCGAGGGGCCTGCAGCCCCACCACAGCCCTGCCCCCACCAAAATTAGAATACGGTATTATAACGACTAAACATAAAAAATGCAGGTTAACATTTAACAGCAAGATTAAATTTATTGAGAGCTAAAAAATTTGGCCTCCATGACTCCATTCGAGGATGGCAGCTGAGTTCTTTAGCTCAGGTGGGTGCAAGCCTGTTGGCTTCTTATTACATGAAGTTTTTTACCTTTGATGAATGCAAAATGAAATAGTTTAATTTGGTTTCTTGATGTTAATATATATATATATATATATATATGTAAATAATATTATATTATAAAGTAAAAAGACTATATAAGTAATAAATCTTCTCTTCTTCTAAAAACACATGTATCAAGTACAGTAATAGAGCTTTCAAACCAAATTGTCAGTCAAATCATGATAACAGGGGCCCCCACACCAAATATGCCTAAGGGCCCCATCTTCCTCTGTTACACCACTGAGCTGCTCCCAACTTGACCATGACTAGCTCAGTTGGTAGAGCATTGTACTAGTAAACTGAATTGGGTTCTGAATTAGATATAAGTGCCTTAATAGAGGTTAATGTTATTTCACAATGAGTTAGCCAATCTATTTAACAATTAGTCACCGAAGTCGAGGTGACTATCGGTGAATATTTACCAAGCCGCGAAGCGGCGAGGTAAATACATCGATAGTCACCAAGACTGAGGTGACTATAATTGTTTTAGTATAATTTCAGAGGTTGATAAAAACCAATCACATTGAAACAAAAACTTTTAGGCAACTGCTTTCATTTTAGCAGTGGTTATTCTGTTTATTCACAGACGATGTTAGCAAGCCACAGTCTTTGTCAGTAAATAATTTAAAAAAAAATAGTAAACAACATCCTACTTTGGAACTGAACTTGTACATTCAAATATATGCTAAAAAGACTTTTATTCTGGTGTTTTGGTTTCTGTGATACAGACTTTTTGCACTTAATTCATGTTCATTATGTTCTTCACTCATGACGAAGTTTTCGAAAACATCGCTATGACCAAAACCTAACCAAAACTTGCTAGAAAATACGAAGAATTATAGAAAATATACTTGCTTACCTTTAGAAAGTTTTGTTTTTATGATATTTGATATGTACAACATCTCAGTGATAAATATTTTCAGTATTATGCTCTTTTGTTTGTTTCAAAAACTACAGACACCATTTTGAAAAAAAAATCAACAGTTCAATGAATCGACAAATTCTAAATCTCATACTTCAAAATGACAACTCCGAGGGGGAGACTGAAACGAGTAAAGTCAGTGCAGTGTTGAATAAGTACCATCTCTTTTCCAAAACTACTTTTGAAGAACAATTTCTTGTGATGTAATAGTCACCACGCTAGGTGGTGACTATCACCTCAGATTCACCACTGAGCAGACCAATCAGAAAGCTGGAAAGCCTCTTTTCCACTATGAAATTATACTAAAGGCTAATAGAGTCAGTTGCTAACATGATATTTTGTTGTCAGCAGACCACACCTATTGAAATCTGACAAAGAAATTCCTATACTGTATGATATTGTACTTCCTATATAGAATTGCGGCTACATCTAATAGGAATATAGTCTTCCTATAGGAAGTCAAATATACATTAGGAGTTTCAAAAAGAAACTCCCTATCTTATATAGGAATTCTAATTTATTTGTTTTAATAGAAAAGTTGTCATTAATGTATTGTGTGACAATAATCAATCAAACAAATGAGAATCGATAACAACTTAGGTGTGGCTGAGCGACATGTTAAAGACTGTAATTCCAGATAATATCAAATGAATACAATTTGTCTAGTACCCCACCCGCTGACCCGCACCCTTTTCTTAGAGTTTTCCATGAGGAAGTAAGGATATTTTTGGAACATTAAAAACATTAAAAATGCTAATGAACTTTTACTTCATGCATCGATCTAGACAGTTTAAAGGGTATTGGCAATAAAAATTAAGTTTGTCTCAGTTGAAAGAACTCGCCAAATGGTATAAGAAGACCTTTTGAAATTTTTCTATATCTTTCTTGTGTTTTGAAATGTTTCGACCAAAGACAGCGTGCTGTCCGCCATCTTGTTGTAATATTGGGTCTAATTAACTAGGAAATTGGTGACGTCACAAGCAGGGTAAACCTGATGAAACTACTCCGTGTGTGCCCAAATTTCCACGGAGGGTTTTTTAAATGTTGTAGGTCAATTTAAAATGGAAATAGCGCAACAAAAAATCGAGTTTCTAGTTCATAATGTCATAAGGTTGGCAAGATAAAATTTCACTTTCCCCTGGTTATGTCGTCACATGCATAATTTTGCATATCGAAAATAATTCCAAGATGGCGGACAGCACGCTGAGTTTGGTCGACATATTTCCAAAACCAAAGCAGATACGAAAAAATTGTAAAAGGTCTTCTTATACCATTTGACGAGTTCTTTCAAATGAGATAAAATTAATTTTTATTGCCAATACCCTTTAAGGTACAGTTTCTTGAAAAATGGAAAATACAAGTTTGAGAGTTCAAAACACGTGATTAAACAATTTGGGAAAAGAATAAAACTAAATGTTGTGCATAGTTAAACAGTCGGACAATCAAAAACTGTTACCAAATAAATAGCAACAGTTGTTGCTATGGCAACAATGACGTTTCAAAATGGCTGCCAAGTACTCTTCAAAGTAATTTAATTCGAAAAAAACTTTGGTGACCCCCATTTTTTTTTCATTAAAACTTTTCTTGAAGTATGAGTAATCAATAGGCTGATTTTAAAAAAATTCTGTGCAAGGAATATAATTTTTTTTTCGGAAAATCATGTTTGTTAATTTTTAAAAAATTTCGTTCTACAGAATTTTTTTTAAATCGGCCTATTGATTACTCATACTTCCAGAAAAGTTTTAATGAAAAAAAAAATTGGGGGTCACCATGAAAGTTTTTTTCGAATTAAATTACTTTGAAGGGTAATTGGCAGCCATTTTGAAACGTCATTGTTGCCATAGCAACAACTGTTGCTATTTATTTGGTAACAGTTTTTGATTGTCAGACTGTTTAGCTATGCACAACATTTAGTTTTATTCTTTTTTGGAATTGTTTATGTACGTGTTTTGGACTCTCAAACTTGTATTTTCCATTTTTCAAGAAACTGTGTGGAACCACCTTAACCTGCATTTTTGACTATATGTGCCAGCTTTGGCAGGAGTGGGTTAATTAATCCTTATTTGGGCCTAATATTCAGAAAAGTAAATTATAGCTACTCATGCCAGAAGATTGCATGTCACTAAAACATGTATTCTTAGAACTGTAATTCAATACTAATAGCACTCAACATAATTAATCCAATTAGTCTAGAATGTCACTGACCTTGTGTAATTTTAATCTGGTTATAATAAATTCCAGAATTTAATCCATGTGGCTATAATAACAGATTGAAGAGAGGACAGCATTATAGAACCCATTAAAGGCACTGAGCATCATTAAATTACCGTTTAATTAATAGTTTTGCACAAGGCAAACATTATATTTGTGTGCAAAGAAAAGGAATAATTTTCTTAAAACGTTAAAATAGTAAGTCATTAGTGCATTTTCATATGGACTAT
Source organism: Corallium rubrum (assembly GCA_964035015.1). Taxonomy (NCBI): domain Eukaryota; kingdom Metazoa; phylum Cnidaria; class Anthozoa; order Scleralcyonacea; family Coralliidae; genus Corallium; species Corallium rubrum. Next base: position 9,964,727 of record OZ036012.1, on the reverse strand, counting down.
TTAGTCCAATAGTTTTGACGTGTGTGATAATTTCATCATAATTTTAATCATGTGAACTTGAATTTGTCCACGAAGTTTTTCAAGTTTGCGTCAGAGTTTGCGGTATGCCTCATGGTGACACGGTGTGCCTTTAATTTTTGCTTTTGACAATGTGATACATGAGGTTATAATCTACAGAAGAGGTCAAGGATGTTTCAGAGTGCGTGTCTTTAGGAATGCATGATCTAATTATTATACGTAATCCCCTTTAAGAATGCCCAAAGTAGTGGTCCCACAAAAGTAGCGGCTACCCAAAAGTAGCTCCCCCCTGAAAGTAACGACTACCGAAAAGTAACGGCTACCTGAAAGTAATGGTAGCCTGAAAGTAACGACTACCTGAAAGTAACGGCTACCGGAAAGTAACGACTACCGAAGAATAACGGTTACCTGAAAGTAACGACTGCCTGAAAGTAACAGCTACCTGAAAGTAACGACTACTGAAAAGTAACGGCTACCTGAAAGTAACGGCTAACTGAAAGTAACGACTACCGAAAAGTAGCGGCTACCTGAAAGTAACGGCTACCTGAAAGTAATGGCTGCCGAAAAGTAACGACTACCTGAAAGTAACGGCTACCTGAAAGTAACGGCTACCTGAAAGTAACGACTACCTGAAAGTAACGACTACCGAAAAGTAACGACTACCCGAAAGTAATGGCTACCTGAAAGTAACGACTACCGAAAAGTAACGACTACCCGAAAGTAATGGCTACCTGAAAGTAACGGCTACCCGAAAGTAACGGCTACCTGAAAGTAACGGCTACCTGAAAGTAACGGCTACCTGAAAGTAACGGTTACATGAAAGTAACGGCTACCCGAAAGTAACGGCTACCTGAAAGTAACGGCTACCCGAAAGTAGCGGCTACCTGAAAGTAGTGGCTACCTGAATGTAACGACTACCGAAAAGTAACAGCTACCTGAAAGTAACGGCTACCGAAAAGTAACAGCTACCTGAAAGTAACGGCTATACCTGAAAGTAACAGCTACTCGAAAGTAGCGGACCCCGATGGATGCTAATCCAGAAAGTAACGAGGGCCACTACTTTGCGAACGCCGCGGTATCCCGCAACAGCATGATCTCTCATTTTTCAAACAAACTTATTCCAGTTTATAGTCTGGAGAGCTTAACACAATGGTATATCGACGGTATTGCATCCTAAATTTAAAGTGCCTATGACACGAAAATTAAGTTTGTCTTACTTGAAAGAACACTTAAAATGACAAAATAGCATCTTTTGAAGTTTTTCGTTTCCTTGCTTCGTTCTTGAGATATTTCAGTTTGTTTGATATGCAAGTTAAACATTTATTTTTGACGTCACATGTTATGTCCATATAATGAGTTATCGAAGAAAGTTATATCTTTGCCATTATCAAACCAAAATAATTCGAAGGAAGAAAGTGCTTGTGTTTCGCCCGAACACTAAACATGTAGATTTTCAAGTGATTATATTTTACAATAGCAAAGATATATAACTTTTCTCGATAACTCATGAACTCATTAAACTAAATGTTTAATTTGCATATCAAACAAGCTGAAATATCTCAAGAACGAAGCAAGGAAACGAAAAACTGCAAAAGATGTTACTTTGTCATTTTAAGTATTTAGTCGGGGGGCATATGTCATGAAATGAAGTCCCGTACGCATTTAATGATGAAATCTTGTCACCTATGTGCATAAGTTACGGAGATCGTAAGAAACCAAAAAAATGTTGTCGGCAATTTTGGAACTTGCAACGAACGCTGTAATTTAGCTTTTCTGACGATTAGCCCATTAAACTGTAGCCTGTGCACAGCCTGAAATATCCCAACTGCTATGATCAATAAAAAAGTGAAATTTCAAGGTCGCTTGTGGCAAGTATAACCTATATCGTTAGAAAGCTTGCAAAAAACTACACATAGGTCATTTAACTCGTAATACTGAATTTCCTAACTATTGATGAGTTATTACAGCTCGAAATCTGAAAAAAGCGCAAAATGGCTCGAAATACCAGTGCATTTTACAGATTTAACTACACGTAACTCAAAATGGACTTAGAATACGATGGTAACCGTTTAAATGACCTATATACAGTTTTTCCCAAGCTTTCTGATGATCCAGGTTATATTTACTATACGTGAACCTTAAATTTTAAATTTTTTTTGTATCAGTAGTTTAATAGGCTAATTGTAAAAAAAAGTTAAATTTTAGGCGTCCGTGTGAGTTGCAAAATTGCCAACAACATTTTTCATGTTCCTTATGGTCCCCTTAACACAACTAGACTAGTCGCTTGCTTTCTTCACGAAATTCCCACGGGATTACATATGCTGCCAGACTAATTCTTTCAAATAAGACAAACTTCATTTTCGTTTCATAGCCACTTTAACAAATAGTCGCGAGTTATTCTGGTTATCAGTTCCTATTTCGAAATGGTCCCAAACGAACACACTTGCATAGACATTTTCCTATGCAATGCGGTCAAACAATGAATTAATTGCCAAAATAAGGAAGTGTTATTGAAACTGAAAGAGAAAATGTATGTGACATGTGCGAGGAGTGTGATGGTGTATGGAAGTAAGACATGGGCCATGAGTGTGCAGCAGAGTGCAAGATTGGAGAGAACTGCAGAGATGAAGATGGTATGATGAATATGTGGTGTATCTGTGAGAGATTGTGGAGGTGGGAAAGAGTATGAGGATTGAGTCGATGTCTGATGTTGTAAAGCGGAACCGGCTGAGATGGCTGCGGCATTTATTATACGGAATGATGATAACAACTGGGTGAAGAAAAGCATGTCATATGAGTTGGAAGGTGTGAGAGGAAGAGGAACGCTGGTGATGGCATGGATTCTGGTGTTTGAAAAAGACATGAGAGAGTGTGATTTGAAAAGAGATGATGCACAAGAGAGAGAGAAGTTATACCAATATTTCCATACACGCTGTATTTCCGCTTAATATCAAACGACAAAGAAGTTCTTTATTAATGCTTTGAAAGTTTGCATGGCGATAACGTTAAATATTTACTTGCTAAGCCTTTCGGCCTGTTTACTCAGGCCTTCACCAGAGCAATATAATATAGATATATAGATATTTCTATTGCTCTGATGAAGGCCTGAGTCAACAGGCCGAAAGCTTGGCAAATAAATATTAAACATCGTGTTTCCAGAAAACTTATCTTGAATAAGTTCTTTTTTATTATTTTTATTTATAAATCTTATTATCCAATTTCTTTGTCGACAGAATTATCTGAAAATGGAGTACAATTCTATTTAAGGTAGACCTTATAAAAATCTTATAATTCTATTTTAATATTATTTGGATATTTGACGTCGGCTAAAACTCATTAATAATTCACGAGAAAAATTGAAAAGAAATTGAGGCTTAGGGACGATTACATGGAGTTTTTCAGCCCGGGCTGAAATTTCAGCAGTAACCGTAACTGCAGCGTAGTATATATACTCAGGTGTTTTATTAATCAATTCTGTATCACATTTGCAGACACTGATTAAACTTTCATTTCTTTTCATTTTTACTTTTGAATTATTAAACGTTTTAGGGCCTGTTATATATAGAGGCGAGTTGCCCGGCCAGCGCGCGGAGTTACGCAGTCAGGTCTCTACGGGAAAGAGACTTTAAAGTAGTGCCCATAACCTCGACATTTGTTTTATTATCTTATTTGGAAGAACTTTTAAAATGATGAAGTAACTTCTTTGGAAGATTTTCGCTTTTTCGCTTTGTTTTTGAGATACTTCATTTTAATTCTTTGAACGTTTTCATGGCGATAAAGTAATATAAATAAGTTTTGTGGAAACACCACGTAAACTATTTCTTTGCTAAGCTTTCGGCCTGTTGACTACACAGCCCCAGCAAGAACCACCTTCAGTTTCTCTTCCGTATATCGGACCAGCATCTCACAAGATTGAGAGGATTCTAAATCGTGCTGGTATGAAGGTATTTCACAGTAGTCAACACAAATTGTTCAAGGTACTTTTCACACATAAAGATGAAGTGGATAGCTTATCTAAGCCTGGAGTGTATCGCATTCCTTGTGAGTGTGGCTTGGTGTACATCGGAGAAACGGGAAGGAATCTCTCAACTCGCCTGAAGGAACACAAGACATCTTGCATAAAAGCGCAACAAGAAAAGTCTGCTGTTGCCAAACACGCTTGGACGTATGACCATCGTGTTAAGTGGGAAGAGTCATCACTCTTAGCCAGCGACAAGCAATACTTCACGCGAAGAACTAGAGAATCCATTGAGATCGCCAAACATCACACTATTTCTCAGGAGGGACAGCCATTAAATAGCACGTGGCGTGCCCTATTCGGAGAACATTCTTGATTTTGTTTTCTAATTAATAAAATTAACGTGATACGCCATTGTATTCTTACGTGATTTAATTGATCAGTTGCTTAGTTTATAAATGACGTGAGCCAACAACTTGTTGTCATTGCTCTGATTTAATTTGATTTAACAGCTTTATTTTGGCAATAAATAAATTTAGATTTACATACATACATTTGTACAGACAAGAAGTAGACAGGCTAATTATACATGTATAAAAATTAAAATTGAAAGATGACTGATACGAAGTGACATAAAAACGAATTATAAATAAAATATGTGCCAAAATCTGGTAAAGCACAAACGGGACTGAGTCCCATGCAAGGTGCTCACCATCTAATCTTAAATCTAGTTTTAAAACGGAGAAACAAGGAAAGTAGACAAATAAATATAATAGAATGGGAGAAGGAAGATTAAAAGTAGAACAGAAAAGAGAATAAATAAAAAATAAGAAAAACAACAAGAAAACAAACAACAACAAACAACAAACAAAACAACAAAAACACAACATATACAAGTACAAAACAAAACAAAACAAAACAACAAAACGAAAACACACCAAATACAATAAAAAAGAAAAATAGAACAAAAAAAAATAAATAGAAAAAGGTTATACAATACATTCAACTGTAGTTAATGACTGTGAACTTAATATGTCAGGATTAAAGTTAGTAATGGTTAAATTAAAATAGGTTTTATGCAGGTACGTTTTGAAGGTGGAAAGAGTATCAAAGGAGTTAGAAGAAGCAGAGTTAAGTACGTAATTCCACAGTTTTACAATTCTTACAAAATATGAGCCATGAAAAGTGCTAGTTTTACAGTAATGCGTTTTTAGAAGAGAGGAGGAGCCTGCACGTGTCCTGCTTACAGTAATTGGAGCATACTTTGAAATGTCCAGATTTGTAATATTATGCTTGCATTTATAATAAAAAACTAGGTCTTTGATTTCTCTGTCGTACACAAGTGGGATGATGTTTAGAAGCCTCAAACGTTCTACATAGGACAATTCCCCGCACTTTTTTTTTAAAATCCACAATGTCGCTCTCCTCTGAACACCTTCGATCTTTTTTATAAGACTTACACTCCTGGGGCTCCAGATCTCGGTTGCATAAGAAAGCTGTGATTTTACCAGTGTCAAGTATAAGGTCCTCCTGACTTGAGTATTTGTGATTTCAAAACAAGTTCTCTTAAGAAGACCGAGCATTTTGTTTGCCTTTGCTACTATCTTTACAATATGTGGACCCCATTTCAAATCACTGGACACGACAATTCCAAGATCTTTTTCGGCTTGACAGGTAGAAAGTTCGTTGCCATAGATGTGGTATGAATATTTGACTGGATTCTGTTTTCTTGTTATTGATAGCACCTTGCATTTTGAAGTATTAAATTTCATTTTGGATTCAGTACTCCACTTCTCAAGGTTGTCCAGGTCGTTTTGCAAAGACAGGCAATCATCGACTGATCGTATAACTCTATACATCTTTGAGTCGTCTGCATACAGTGCTGAATTTGTTCCAGATGAAATATTGTCAGGAAGATCGTTTATAAATATTACAAAAAGCAACGGTCCCAGAATGCTACCTTGTGGTACACCAGATGTGACAGGAGACCATCCTGACGCCATGCCTTCAACAATCACTCGCTGCTTCCTGTCGCTCAAGTAACTTTCAAACCAATGTAAAAGCGATCCATTTATTCCATGCAGTTTTAGTTTCTGGAGGAGAATATTGTGGTCTACGGAGTCGAATGCTTTTGAAAAGTCAAGGTATAACATATCAACTTGCTTATTCTGGTCTAGATTTTTACCTATGTCGTGTAGTACACCTAAGAGCTGTGTTACACATGAGCGATTCACAAGGAATCCATGCTGTACCTGGTTAATTATTTCGTGGACGAATGGATAAATGTTATTAAAAACGCATCTCTCTAGGACTTTGGAGACTATTGGCAACAAAGAAATTGGTCTGTAGTTGGTCACTAGTTCGACAGAATCTTTTTTGTGGATTGGTATCACGTTTGCTTGCTTCCATTCACTGGGTACACTACCTGTTGTTAGGGACTTGTTAAATAAACTGCAAAGGCTACTCGATAACACCTTCGAACATTCTTTAAACAGACGTGGTGGAATTCCATCAGGACCATAAGCCTTTGATGTGTCCAGGTTACTTAGACATTCCTCAACCTCACTATCTGTGAACTCAATGTTAGATATTTCCTCATTTGTTTTTGGAGTTAGGTTCGGATTCAGATTAGTAGTAGTAGAGATTGAAAAGAATACGGAAGCGAAATAGTCATTAAAAAGTTCAGCTTTTTTCTTCGGTGTTGTTGCGGTTATGTTTTTATGGGTGATTGCAGTTGGCGAATTTCTGTTGCGAAGAAAATATTTATGGTAGGACCAGAACAATTTTGGTGACTTCCCAAATGAATCTTGAACTTTTCTCAAGTACTCATGGTGTTTTTGTTTAATCAGGTCCTTTGTTTCCTGAGTTAGGTTTCGCAGTTTGCGTTTTCTTTCTTCGGTTCTGTTCAAACGGAATTTACGTAGAGCTGAGTATTTCTTATTGATTAGGTGTTTAACTTGACGATCAATCCATGGTGGAGTATTAATATCTGTAATAATTTTCTTCGGGACGTATTTATCAGTTGCCGTAAGGAACAGATCTTTCCATGCCTTCCAGCAATCGTCAATATCCGAGTGATCAGATATTGCATAGTCAAAAGGTACGTGCAAAAGATGTTCTCGAAGACCATTGAAGTTCGCGTTTTTGAAGTCATAGACTGTTCGTTTAACTGCTTTCGCTCTTTGAAACCGGAGTTTTATATCGAATTCAATGAGGTAATGGTCAGTTGGAAAAAGACCAGTTGGATCAGTACAGCAGGTTTTTGCAACGAGTTCAGGACGATTACAGAAAACACAATCTAATTTATTTCCACCCAGATGAGTTGGGCCTTCTGCCTTTTGGTAAAGGAAATTATCCGTAATTATTTCACAGAAATGCTCTTCATTGAAGCCGCCGTTAGAAGTTTGGGACGGGAAGTTCGATAACCAATCAATATTTGGAAGGTTAAAATCACCAACTAAAATAAACTGACAAGATTCTTCTAAGCGATCGAGAGAGTCTCTCAGCTCCACTAGTATCTCCGGTTCAGAGTTTGGTGGTCTGTAAAAAACTCCTAATATGAATTTGGAGCAGTTTTCAGGGTAAAGTTCGATCATCAGATGTTCGCTTTGAGGTCCTTCAAGGTAAGATCTTCTAGTTGAACGTAGTTCACTCCTTGTCGCAACGAGAACTCCACCGCCTCTCATATTATTCTTACGATCCTTTCTATGAATGGTGTAGCCAGGTAGAATTTCGTTGTCGAGTATATAATCGTTCAGCCATGTCTCACAAACACATACGATGTCATATTGCTCTGAGTAAATAAGATTCTGAAATATGGTCAACTTACTTATTCTTTTTGAAGTGTTATCGGGTGACTCCACGACTGCTTTAAGACTGCGGGCATTGAGGTACAAAGTTCGTAGAATGTTTAGTTTCTTGGGATGAGTTTTCAAACAATTAGTCGTATTCATAATGTAGTTAGGTCCAGGATTACTTTCAACGCTTTTAATATTAGGCCCAGGATTGGTTTCCACGTCTCCGGACAAACAAATTAGAATAAAGAAAAAGCTAACACAAAGAAAAAGTCTTATTCCCAGCTTCAGGTTTTTAAATTTTGTTAGTTGCCGCTCTTTTATCGATACTCGGCGAATACGACCGTTAAAACCATTGAACAATTTAATCGTTAGTGTAATGCTTTTACCCAAGTAGAGTAGTTTGGCGTAGGATAACTCACTCGCGTTACATTTTTTAGGATGATACAATCCGTAAAACGTTTCTAAAATGTACAGAAAGAAAAGTAACTTTCGTAATTTCAAAATAACTTGACCAGTCATCATGATGGCGTAACCAAACTCTTGGTAGAATAACAGTTGCACGTGCACAGCCGGTTTTCGTTGTTAAAACACGTGCGCAAATTGAAGCACACGCTTACATTCGTCAGTGAAGAACTTGCGGTGATTTGTTTGCTCACGAGTGGATAACCAACCGTCTCAAGCACACCAGCCCGAAAGTCAACGACAAAAATTCCAATCAACGATCAAGTAATTCCGTTGAAAAATCTCTTGACGGAGGAAATAATTGCTCGAATACCCCAAATCCCAATAGGGAAGACTTTATCCACCACTCTGCGGAAAACGACGTTCAAGACTTGAAAGAAAGAGGACCAAATTCGGATAAAATTATGGAGCACTCCAACGAACGTTCACTCTCCGAGACTGATGACGTATGAGGCCTGACGTATGACGTATGACGTATGATGGCCTGACGTATGACGTATGACGTATGATGCTCTGATGAAGGCCTGAGTCAACAGGCCGAAAGCTTAGCAAAGAAATAGTTTACGTGGTGTTTCCACAAAACTTATTTATATATACTTCATTTTGTTTGATATGCAAATGTCCGGAATCTACGTCACACATACATAATGAGTTATCAGAGAATGTTATATATCTTTGCGTTCATCAAATAAAAACACTAAAGTATGAATAACATGTGTGCGTGTTTCTCTGACAACACCAAAATTCTCGATTATAAGAGATTTCGTTCGAGAATGAAAGAGATACCGTAATTATTCGAATAAACGCCTCCCTCGAATAAACGCCGCCCTCGAATAAACGCCGCAGGGACAAGCAAAAATATTATTAAACGCCGCCCTCGAATAAACGCCGCACCTGAAGCGCCAAAAATTTAATGAACCTTCCAGTTGACGGCTCAGAAGATGATGCGATTCACTGTTTCAAGGAGGGACAGCCGTGCAACACTGGACAAGCCGTCCTGAAATCACAACTGGATATTCTCGACGAGCCAGAAACGAATCCTTTCGACACTGAAGAATACACGTCTTCCGATGTTGAAGAGGCATGCCCTACTATTCAGCTGTTAGACTCGGACCACGAAGGAGACAGTGACATTGAAATAGAATGAAACTTAGTCATTATATAAGACAGTGAACAGTTCAATTTTCATATATATTTATATATATTTAAAAGACATATGAATTTTATTCTTAGTTTTTTAATAAATTCACAGTTGTTGTTACAAAATTTGCAATAAACGCCGCCCTCGAATAAACGCCGCCCTCGAATAAACGCCGCACCTGAAGCGCCAAAAATTTAATAAACGCCGCGGCGTTTATTCGAATAATTACGGTACACCAACTTCTTCGATAAGTCATTATGCATGTGTGACGTAGATTCCGGACATTTGCATATCAAACAAAATGAAATATCTCAAAAACAAAGCGAAAAAGACAGTAAAAATTCTTCCAAATAAGACAGTAAAAATTGTCTAGGTTAGGGGCACTTTAAACCCTTCCTGTAGAGACCTCTGCCGGGATCTCGGCAAGCGGGATAAACATTTCCCCATATAAACACATTTCCCCTCGACATATCGAGATGAATTTTCTATATTCGTTGCTTCATGTCACTTTTTGTTGATGCTAATCGTCTCAAATACGGAGCAGTGGAGATAAGACCCTGGATACGAGGTTGCTCAAATATTACACTTGCCAGGTTATTCGCGTAAAGCCCCGGTCAAACGAGGATGAGAGTCGATGAGAGTTGCAACTCTCGGTCGCGTTTGACCACCAACTCTCATCGACTCTCATGCACTCTTATCAACTCTCATCAACTTTGAGCTGGTTCAAATTTTAATGAGAGTTGATGAGAGTTTTTGCTCGTTTGACCGGTCATGAGAGTTGGCATATGAGAGTTGGTATATGAGAGTCGATGAGAGTTTAGCGGCTAGCGGTTTGCACTTTGTAAAAACAGACAAGAAAAGGCAAGAATGCAAAATATATCTGTCTATTTATTTGTCCAGTACGAGATTGTAAAAATACGAACTTTGTTTACCTCGAAATTCGTTCCTAGTCTCCCTGCTACGCGCGGTAAATCCTACAACCCTCGTCAACTCTCATGGTCAACTCTCATGGTCAACTCTCATCAACTCTCATTAACTCTCATCCTCGTTTGTCCGGGGCATGAGAGTTGAGAAAACTCTCAGACAAACTCTCGCTTGCCAACTCTCATCATCGTTTGACCGGGGCTTAACTCGTGTCCGTTCTGTATCGGGATACAGGCACTCGGCTTCGCCTCGTGTCTACCCCGATACAGAACGGCCACTCATTCTGTAAATAGAACTTAAAATATTGGGTTATAAAACATCACTCTCAAACTAGGCAAGATTTGAAATATAATTATGCAAATTTCATTAAAATTATATATATACATGTTTTGACCGGCAGCTTTCGTGAGAACCAAATAAAAATTAAATAGTTGTGTAATTTCTGCTTGTTTTTTTTTTTATGAAACTCTACGATGACTTATTACTAAATTAAATGTGGCTTGTTTTAGATTTTTGGGCTCAGTGGAAGTTTTTGAATTCAAAGGAAACACTGTCCTTTGTCAAGCAATTGCTAAGGTTAGCTCGAAACAGCATTGATATGATATAATAATTATTTTAAATTTCCAACTGCCCTGATTGTATGTCTAAAATAAATTAAGCTCAGTGGTCGCATTGGTAGTACCTCTTTTAACACTGAGAAAATAATCTAAAAGTTACAATAATAAAGTTACAATTATTTTCAGTGCCAAGAATCGCTTGTCAAATTACCTTTCATGCATGCCTTTCTGGGTTGTCTCCCCTTGTGCTTGACAGTAAAATCGTCTGGCGTTAGGGAGTAAAAAGATAGTTTTTCCACAACAACAATGCGAAGGAAAAGGTTAAGTTGCAATTATAAAAAGTTACAATTATAAAAAGTTACAATTATAGAAAGTCGCAATTATAGAAAAAAGTTACAAATATAGAAAGTCGCAATTATAGAAAAAAGTTACTATTATAAAAAGTTACAATTATTAAAAAGTCGCAAATATAAAAAGTTACAATTATAGAAAGTCGCAATTAAAAAAAAGTTATAAATGTATAAAAAGTTACAATTATAGAAAGTCACAATTATAAAAAGTTACAATTATAGAAAGTGGCAATTAAAAAAAGTTACAATTATGTCAAGTGGCAATTATAAAAAGTTACAATTATAGAAAGTCGCAATTATAGAAAAAAGTTATAGAAAGTCGCAATTATAGAAAAAAAGTTACTATTATAAAAAGTTACAATTATTAAAAAGTCGCAAATATAAAAAGTTACAATTATAGAAAGTCGCAATTAAAAAAAAGTTATAAATATATAAAAAGTTACAATTATAGAAAGTCACAATTATAAAAGGTTACAATTATAGAAAATGGCAATTAAAAAAAGTTACAGTTATATAAAGTGGCAATTATAAAAAGTTACAATTATAGAAAGTGGCAATTAAAAAAAGTTACAATTATGTCAAGTCGCAATTATAAAAAGTTACAATTATAGAAAGTCGCAATTATAGAAAAAAGTTATAGAAAGTCGCAATTATAGAAAAAAAGTTACTATTATAAAAAGTTATAATTATTAAAAAGTCGCAAATATAAAAAGTTACAATTATAGAAAGTCGCAATTAAAAAAAAGTTATAAATATATAAAAAGTTACAATATAGAAAGTCACAATTATAAAAAGTTACAATTATAGAAAATGGCAATTAAAAAAAGTTACAATCATATAAAGTGGCAATTATAAAAAGTTACAATTATAGAAAGTAGCAATTATAAAAATTTGCAATTATATAAAGTTGCAATTGTGAAAAGTCAAAATTATAAAAGTTGCAATTATTATGTAAAGTTGCAATTATAAAAGTTATGATAGAAAAAAGTACGATTGAATGATCGTTTGTTTTCTTTTGAAAGATTTTAAATGTAAGAAAGAACAGTCGAATTTCAGAAATACCTCCTTGCAGTCTAGAGATTGATCAACGAGGGATTAGACTAATAGATCACGCACAGGAAAATGAAGTGAGTAGAATACATAATAAAAGTAATGTATGATTCATATTAACTTTAGCTCTTCCTCGGAGTCTCAGTAGCTCAATGGTTAGAACATCTCACTGGTCATCAGGTTACTGGTTGTACACAGTTGTAACTGTAGCTCTCCGTCTGAGTCTTAGTAGCTCCATGGTTAGAACATCTCACTGGTCACTGGTCATCAGAAGGTTACACGTTGTACACATTTGTAACTTTAGCTCTTCATCTGAATCTCAGTAGCTTAATGGTTAGAACATCTTACTGGTCATCAGGTTACATGCTGTACACATTTGTAACACGTTAGCGCTTCATCTGTCTGAGCGTCAAAACGGTCATTGGCAGGTTACAGCTTCAATCCCTGTCTGGGATGAGGTCAAATAAATAGAAAGCAGAATCTGTCAAACATTTTCTGAGTATTTTCAAGCTTGGGAACGTACTTACAGTACACACACCACAGCATTCATAATATTGCTAGTGGATAGTATGTTTCCAATCATACCTCTTTAAATTTATAGAAACGACAATCCAAGTCCTTTGTTGGGCGACTTTTTAACAATGAACAAAAGGTACTTAAATACACAAACCTAGATGATTACTTTCAACAAACGTCTACTGATAGTCATACTCCTAGGTTCAAACCATTTACTTTATGACGTCAGTAACCACCACTAACAGTCTTTCTCAAGACTACACTAACCTAGATGTCAACTGCAACAAACATCTACTGAAACTCCTAGATTCAATTAACCATTCACCTTATAACGTCAGTCACTACCATCAAGTTTTACTCAAGACTATACTAACCTAGATGATCAACTTCAACAAACATCTACTGATACTCCTAGATTCAATTAACCATTCACCTTATAACGTCAGTCACTACCATCAAGTCTTTCTCAAGACTACGCCAACCTAGATGGTTAACTTACTGATACTCCTAGCTTCAAACCATTTACTTTTATTTATGACATCAGTCACTAACAGTATTTCTCAAGATTGCACTAACCTAGATAATCAACTTCAACAAACATCTACTGATGCTCCTAGGTTCAAACTATTTACATTATAACGTCAGTCCCCACCACCACCACCAACAGTCTTTCTCAAGACTACACTGACCAAGACGATCAACTTCAACAAACATGTATTAAAGTTATAGTTATTAAAATTCTCAACAATTTCCATTCAGGTGTTTCAAACAAAATACTTTTTCAAGTTAAAAGACGTTACATTTTGTGGCTGCTATCCAAATGCACCAAGGTAATAATAAAACATGTACAGTCAAACTCGTTTCAACTTATAAACATTTATTTACTTTTTTAGAGGTCCCAATATTAGCCAGAAGAATCTAAGGACCAACTTCAGAATTATGTCTTCTTGACTCTTAATTGTGTTTTTCTCGTTAGGTACTTTGGTTTTGTAACAAAACATCCAAGTGAACACCGTTTTGCTTGTCACACTTTTATGTCTGAGTATTCGACTGAACCAGTTGCCAAGGCTATTGGGTAGGTTAAAGATTGGGTAGAGAGGTACAAGAAAGAGAGGTGTGTTTGGTAAAGAGAGGTGTGTTTGGTGAAGAGGTGTGTTTGGTAGAGGTGCGTTTGGTGAAGAGGTGTGTTTGGTTTAGAGGTGTGTTTGGTAAAGAGAGGTGCGTTTGGTGAAGAGGTGTGTTTGGTTTAGAGGTGTGGTTGGTAAAGAGAGGTGATTTTGGTGAAGAGAGGTACGTTTGGCGAAGAGGTGTTTTTGGTGAAGAGGTGTTTTTGGTGAAGAGGTGTTTTTGGTGAAGAGGTGTTTTTGGTGAAGGGAGGTGTTTTGGTGAAGAGAGGAGTGTTTGGTGAAGAGAGAGGTGTTTTGGTGAAGAGAGGAGTGTTTGGTGAAGAGAGGTTTTTTGGTGAAGAGAGGAGTGTTTGGTGAAGAGAGAGGTGTTTGGTGAAGAGGAGTGTTTGGTGAAGAGAGGTGTTTTTAAGAGTTGTATTTGGTGAAGAGTTGTTTTTGGCGAAGGTGTTTCTGGTGAAGAGAGTTGTTTTTTGGTGAAGAGAGGTGTGTTTGGTAAAGAGGTGTGTTTGGTTTAGAGGTGGGTTTGGTTTAGAGGTGTGTTTGGTTTAGAGGTGGGTTTGGTTTATGACAGGTGTCTGGTTACAAGAGGTATGTTTGTTTACTCTTCTGGTTACGGGAGGTGTGTCTGGTTACGAGAGGTATCCAGTTAAGAGAGGTGTGTACGATTAAGAGTTGTGTCCAGTTAAAAGGTGTTTAATTAAAGAGCCTATCACCTCTACAGGGATTTAATATATTTATGCTATTTGGATCATTCTAAGAAGAAATGTAATATATCTTCTCAGACAAAAACTTCATCTTCATGGACGTTTTCACTGTCAAAGTTACCGGATGTGACGTCTACCAGGACTACTTGTGAAATTGAGACAAAAGAAAACCGGTTTGCAAGTTCTGGTTGACGTCATATCCGGTAACTTTAACAGTGAAAAAGTCCATGAAGATGAAGTTTTTGTCTGAGAAGATATATTACATTTCTTCTCAGAATGTTCCAAATATCATAAATATATTAAATCCCTGTAGAGGTGATAGGCATTTTAAGAAGTATGTCGTGACCGCAATGGTTACAACTGTATTGTTTTTAATGACCAAGACTCAACCAAAGTATGTTTATGTAGATCAGTTGCATGAACTTTTTTGTACATTTCTTTTTTAGACAAGCTTTCAAAAAGTTTTATGCAGACTATGTAGAAAGGAGTTCTTCACGCTAGTTGTGGTTCTCCAATTTTTACTATTACCAATTATTGCATGTCTTCCAATGAAGACTAAAATTATTGCCTATTGTTTAATTAATAGTGTACTCAATGAAATTAATTGTATTTAATTGAATGTGTAAATTATGCAAATTTGTGTGAATAAATAATAAAATAGCATCTATTGAACAATTCGATCTTAAACAGTGTGTATTTCTGAATTTGGAAACTCATGGTTTTGAAACTCGGCAAAAGTCATCGTTCCATGCTTTTGTTCAATTTGTCTAATTTCACCGTCACTGAACGTATTGTAGTTTCTGTATAATGAAGCAGTCATCCAATACCAACGTTCGGGTTTAATTAGTGTAGTCCTTCGTCTTCACGTGTCGTAAGTCCTTTGTTCGTTGTGTAGTCCTTCGTCGTCACGTGTCCATAGAATTTCCTTTCTTCAACCAATTGCCTTCCTCCAACATGAACTAATTGTGTTCATCAACATGACCATTGCATAATCTTGAAAGACAATGTAGCTTCCAAACCACCCCCCTACACTATGATTAACAGAGAGCAATTTCTCTCCTGTTGGAAATAATACAGCGACAGAAAAGAAAAAGAAAACTAGTTGGCCTCAGTATACAATTCTGTCAATTTGCAATGGCCTGTTGACGTGGCTCACAAAGCTGGCGCATATAAGTATAACTAAAGTATCAATAATGTGCTGAACTGCTTCAGCTTGTAGAATTGTTTTGGTTAAATTTCATAAGTTTTCTACCCCTAAAATATTTAGATTTAGTATTTACACTTTGTTGCTTTGCAAATCAGACTGTATATTTATTGAGTTAGTTATGCTATTTATTTTGTAACATCTAATAGCATTTTCTTTAAGTTTTAAAATACTAAATGAATTGCTAGTATATACATGTATTTTATATACAAAATACAATACATTAAATTCAACCGCCCTTGTCGTTTGCTTTACTTACATGATATATTGTACAATCTTAAATAAAAGTATAGTGGAACTATGATTAGCATGGTATGGTATAAGAACTGTAGCTTCCAAACCATCCCCCTCCACTATGATTAACAGAGTTGTCCTTCACCAGTATGACAATAAAATTATCAACTCAGTTTTCTTTGATGTACTGCAGTTTACATACAGGTTATAAAACATTCCACAACAACAATAGAACCATTCCTTTATCTCATCGCTGAGTTTAAGAGGCACCTTTGTTATTTTACTGTCTAATGCCGACAGGGTCCGAATTAGCGCTTCAGAACAGCTTCGCTTGTTTTTTTCCAGTAATTACTCTTCTAATTAATTATTTTTAATTTTATTTCTTATTTTACGGACTTTTATTTTCTTTGCGCGGTCTATGCTACATGTACGTTGTGAGACGATATATGCTATGTTGAACAGTGTTCTGATAAATGACGCTATATTTAAAACGGTACACTACTTATGGTCTACTTTCATACTTTTACTCTACGTTCTGAATGTCACGTTTTGTTCAGTTATGCTACATTCTGAAAAGTCACGTTTTGTTCAGAATAGTTAAAGTTTGCTACGTTATAATTTACGCTATACGTTCAGAAAGTTTCGCTACACGTTCTGTAAGTTACGTTCTACCTTCCGAGAAGTTATACACTACATACGTCTGAAAAATTATGCTTCGCTTTAACAAGTTACACTGCTGTCAGAAAAGTTGAAGAAGTTATATGCTACGTTCAGACAAATTTTCGCTACATGTACATTTAAAGAAGTTATATGCCACGTTCTGAAGAATTAGGAAAATGTACATTAGGCTAATGTACATCATGTAATTAGGCTACATGTACATTCAGAAAAGTTATGCTATCAGTATGTTCAGAAGTATCCTTCGTTCAGAGAAGTTCCGCTACGTTCAAAGAAGTTATGATACATTCAGAAGAGTTGCGCTACGCTTCTAAGTCACTCGAAAGTATGTTCTGAAATGCTATAAAAAGTTCACGTTACGTTGTGTTTTAAGTTGTTACGGTACATGTGAGAAGATACTACGTTAGTCGTTAAGCTACATTTTTCAAAAATGAGCTTCGCAATTTTTGTAGAACTTCTTCGCAGTTTTCAATATATTGCAGCAATATTTTACAAGCTTCTATTGCTACGACAGTAAAATTTTGAGTTATTTTATTATTGGAAAATGAAATAGAATTGTGAAGATTGAAGAACAGCCCAAGATACAAGAAACAGGATAGCAGAAGCATGTTTCAAGAAAGATTTTATTTCATTTAGAACTGGATCATTTGTCCCTTTCTTTTCTTGTCACCACCAAGCTCAAAATGTTTGCATCTCTTTATAGGACATTGCTTCCTATATTTACACTCGGTGCATTCCATTCGAAGAACAATCTTCTTTGTTGTTTTGGCCTTAAAAATTAAATCATGGTTTATACTTTTAAAACACAGAAAATTCTAAAATTTTTCCATATTAATATACATACAGTAAACTGTAATTCTACCCACCTTTTTATGAAACACAGGTTTCGTTTGTCCACCAAAACCTTTCTGTTTCCGATCGTAACGACGCTTGCCTAGATAGCAAGAAATAGCCATTGAACATAATTATGTGAAACTTAGAGATAGAGTAGGAATACTGTAACATATTCATCTGTACTTCAATATATATATATATATATATATATATATATATATATATATATATATATATATATATATATATATATATTGTAATAAAAGTAGCGTGCTGCGTAGACAGTGTAGGAACAACAATCGAAATATAGTAAGGTTAGATATACTGCCGAAACAGAGAACGTAGGAGTCTGACGTTTCGAGCGAAGGCCCTTCGTCAGAGAGAAACGTAAAGAGTGTAAACAAACAACGAGCTCATATACGAAAGGTAATCATATATATATATATATATATATATATATATGATTATATATATATATATATGATTATATATATATATATATATATATATATATGATTATATATATATATATATATGATTATATATATATATATGATATATATATATATATATATATATATATATATATATATATATATATATATATATATTTAACAAATAAAACATAAAGCTCCGTGCATATGTACTCTTACAAAGGCACGTTTGATGTCATTTGAACACAAAAGAAGTTGAGTAGAGGCACGAGGCAATAGCTGAGTGCCTTTACACATCTTTCGTGTTCAAATCACGTCAAATGTACCTTTATAAGAGTACATATGCACAGGAGCAATACGTTTTATTTGTTTTATAAAATAAGAAGAATTTAAATCAAACTAAAAGTGAGGTAGTTTAAGAATTTGGCAGGCTTTTCCGGCCAGCTGACGCCATTCTACGTCATTCATGATCTATGTTCTCTTATAAATGCACAGAGCCCAGCCAATCAGAGCGTGCATACAGGGCCCCTTATTACATATATATATATATATATATATATATATATATATATATATATATATATATATATATATATATGTGGGTTTTGGTCTATATATATATTTGTCCCCGAGCCGGGTGGAGGGCCGAAGGCCTGGAGCCCGGTGAGGGTGCTAATCTCGACATGCGTGGAGTCCATTTTACACGCGTGGAGAAAAAGCGAGGGAGACGTAATCTCGGAAATAGTTTATTTACTTATATATATATATATATATATATATATATATATATATATATATATATATATATGTTTGGTACGGTGTCACACGGTAAGAATTGTTGGGCACTGGTGACTAGCGATGCAGAAAACTAAATCTGTCAGTATTATTTTTGCTTTCGCTTATTATGAAATGGAGCCTGCTCTACTTAAATTAAAAGAGAACAATGAAGAAAAGGATACAAACAGCCGGTTTAATATACATGTATCTTGAAGCGAAACGAGAGGACCTGAAGAAACCAAGCACTGTATGGTAAACAAAACCTCAATCTGAATTGCAGTGTTTGTCGTCACTCAGTGGTCTCAAAATCTTTCAAGTTTATAACGGTAGGGGATTTGTATTTTGTCCTTATGTCCTAAAACAATATACAGCTTCACGTTTTCATGCTTTCCCTTTGCTCGTCCAAATTAACCATAAGTCAGCTTAACTAAAGCTAACTTAAAACACTTAGGCTTATATCACGCTTATATTAAACCGTTGTGGACGTGGGCTTTGTCGGATTTCTTGGCTGTGATTCCAAATTTTCGACTGAAACGTCTGTTTAATACTTCTTTCTGGAATCCGATTCTACTGAATTGTTTTTATCTCAGACTCTATTATAAATGTAATTTTTGAGCTGTCAACTTTTAATTCTGCCTTTGCAAAATGTACATGCATAGAGAAGCCATTTAAAGGCTTGCTAGAAATAATCCCTTTTGAAACCTCCTAAAAACAATATATTTTTTACAACCAGAATTTAATAATGAAATCTAAGTTTTGCTTTGATATGTCCAACTTTCATTAAATGATTTAAATCAGTTTTGTCATCCTATCGCCCTATCCATAAATTCTATAATTTAATATACCAAGGATTTAATATCATTTGTTTTTATATTTGTTTGTTTTTATATTGGCTGTATAATCAGGAGTGCTTATTTTCATCAGGGGGTGGGTGGTGGTGGTGGAGGGGGGGGGGTGTTTCAAAAAAGCATGTGAACCCCATTCTCCGCGCACTCAACCTCAACCCCTCGAGAGACAGACTTGATCCAAGTCTAGCGGGCGAGGGGTTGTTTCGTTCATGTATTTCTAGTATATATATATATATATATACGTGTGGGTTTTGGTCTACGAAACGCAAAGAGTGCTCGATAACATATGGTTAGAGCAAATATAGATTTTCACTTACCTCAAAAGTCTGCAACAGGCTGTTTCATCTAAAACAGATGAATTTCTTTTTTCTAAAAAAGATGAAATTCTTTTTTAGATGAAACAGCCTGTTGCAGACTTTTGAGGTAAGTGAAAATATATATATATATATATATATATATATATATATATATATATATATATATATATATATATATATATATATATATATATATATATATATATATATATATATAACAGTTTAAATCCTAAAATATAGTCGTTGCTACTCTGAGTTTCACACCTCACGTCTTGAGACAATCTTCAGGCAACTGTATGTGATTGACTCAGTTCATTGTGTGATGACGCTAACTCGTTAACGGTTCAGAGTAGAGATGAGCCGATTAATCGGAAACTAATCGGCAAAGCTGATTAATCGGCCAATTTAAAATAATCGGTAATCGGCTGATTATTTTGAATAATCGGCAAAATAATTGGTGCATGTCTCAAAGCTTTTCATGAACGATGCAAACACACACACACCATAAGTCCGTAACTGCATAAGCCCAAACACAATAGTCCTTATTTCACAATGATTACAGAGCGTTTCACATAACTCTTGATGGAAGAGTTCAGCAGTCAGATGTTTGCCACAAAGTTTACGAACTCCGCAAATTTGTTACGTATAGCAGCCGATCAAATCGCGAGCATCAAAAAACAAAGTTGCAATGTTTGTCACCAACTTCGGAAACAATGAACTGGAACTTCGGAACTCTAGTCTGTCGAAAGATTTGTGAAACGCTTTTAAAAGTTTAAATTTTAATACCAACACGAGATGGCAAAGGATCTTCACTGGTTGAAGTAGACAAGGAAAAGAGCCGCAGCACTGAACCTCATCAAGACCTATGGTGTTGCTTCGACGAGATTGTTGGGTCAAGTGACAGCACTTCCAATGCCAGCCACAAATTTGAAGAAAAGATCGGCGCCTTTCTCACACTTCCACTACAGCCATTGCAAGCATGCCCTTATGTTTGGTGGCAAGCAAAGAAACTTATTTATCCCAACTTGTTTAAAGTTGTGCTGAAGCATCCGAGCCTCCCAATTCAAGTGTTTATTCAGAGCGTGTGTAATAAATGAAGCAGGCTAGCACCACATAAAGTGGATATTTTGTTTTTACATCACAATTTACCAAATACTAATAGTGTAGCGCATACCGATTTATAAAACTGAAAGTCGGACAAACAAAATGAAATTGATTCTCAAAACAGGCAAAACTAATCATCACGAAACATTTCTGTTATATTTCACAAATCTTGTACAAATCTTGTTGCAATTTAGCAATCCCTACAACATTGCAAAAATGCGCAGGGACTGGTAACCAACAACGTAGCACTAATCAGCACATGCCGATTAACCGGCCGATTATTTGTATTAATCGGCCACCAAATAATCAGCTTCAGTAATCGGCAATTTTCGTAATTGGCTCATCTCTAGTTCAGAGTAGCAACGACTATATTTTAGGATTTAAACTGTTATTCCGCTCTGTTGGGGATTGCCTCCTTTCGATGTCGCCCAACAAATCACAATCACAATCACTATAGAATTTCACTTCGCTTTATTGTAAAACCCGAATCTCAGACCCAAAACGTATACTATACCTCACACGATCACAATCACACCATAAGTAATGCTATACCTAAAAC
Source organism: Corallium rubrum (assembly GCA_964035015.1). NCBI lineage: Eukaryota > Metazoa > Cnidaria > Anthozoa > Scleralcyonacea > Coralliidae > Corallium > Corallium rubrum. Next base: position 9,943,134 of record OZ036012.1, on the reverse strand, counting down.
TTCACTTCAGCTTGCGTCATAACTAAACTAAATCAAACAAATCCGATTATCTCTATAATTGAACCCTTAAGTAGAATGACAATGTGCTATCTCCGACACACTCCCCCCATTTGACTACTAAGAAGGCAAATGTTTTTATCTTGTCCCTAAAAAAGTCTAAAGGGTGAAAAAACGTTGTTATTGTAAATGTAAATAAAGGTTCCTTTGACTATTTAATCAAGTTCGTCTTCTGTAATTTCCGCAATTCGACCTCTGGCTACTTCAGCAGCTGCACGCTTTGGTTTGAACTCTGGAGCATTCGCGTCGAGGACACCCTTCGGTATAACTTTCATCCTCCGATCACATGATAGTTCCAACGGGTAAAGGTGTTGCACCGGCCTCTCCAAATACGAGTTTCCCGCCCGCAATTTAACGCCTCTCACTACACCATCTCGTCCAGCGATCAGCTGGTCAATCACGCCAATTCTCCATTTTCCGCGATCTTTCTCATCTCCCTTGATTAGCACCGCCTCTCCAACGTTCACTCTGATAGGTCGCCCGTCGTGCTTCAAACTGTGTCGCTCCCGAAGTCCCCTCAGGTACTCTCCCGTCCATCGTTTCCAAACGGCGTCCTTGCATCGACTAAGGTACTTTGCGCGCTTTCTCAGGTCTCCAGCTTCAAGGTGGTAAGGCTCCAACTCGGGTAGGATATTCGGTTGATCGAATAGGAAGGTGGAAGGTGTTAGGGTCGGGAGTTGGACGTCGTCCTCTACATAGCTGAGAGGACGATTGTTGAGGGTCACCTCCACGTCGAGTAAAACGTCCTCCAGCTCCGCCCATGTCAGCAACCCATTTCCAATCGACTTAGATAAAGATCTTTTCACAAGGCCCACTAACCGCTCGAATTGCCCACCCCACCAAGGTGCACGGCTAAGATTGAATTGCCACTTAATTCCATGACGGGCCAAGAAGTCGTTGAGTCGCTCGTCGTCCATTACTGCTCTCAGCCAATTCGCCGCTCCAACGAATGTGCGTCCATTGTCCGAGTAGATCTTCTCAGGTCGACCACGACGAGCAATGAACCTCTTGAGACTCCTCAGGAACTCCGTGGTCTCCATATTTGGAAGCAACTCAAGGTAGAGAGCCCGTGATACGCTGCAAGCATACAAAGCTATGTATGCTTTCCCTTCTTGCTTCTTCGTTTTCCGGTATCTCAGGGGCCCAGCATAGTCGACCCCCAGCACCTTGAAAGCAGCCCCGCCTTCCGTACGATCGTTTGGAAGATTGCCAGGTGGTGGACTTGCAAGGGCTTTGACTTGAAACCGTTTACATCCGGGACAGGTCTTCACGACTTTCTTCGTCAGGCGTCTCAGCCTTGGCACCCAGTGACGCTCCCGGACCTTCGCCATAGTTAGACCCACTCCCCCGTGAAGCGTCACCAGATGCGCCTCTTCAACTAACTTCTCTGTGTACGCGTGGTGATCGGGAAGGTAAGTCGGATACTCCCCCTGGATTCTTCCTCTACATTCCAACAACCCACTTTCGCTTGCGTGAAGGTTCAGTTGCATCCGGTCTTCCTCAAATTTCTCGTTTCCTGTACAGCTTTCCTGGGCACGCTTCATCCAAAACAGCTTTTGTCGATCGATCTCTCCGGTGGTAAGAGGTCCTGTCACTCTCTGAGCTCGGGTAGATCGTGCATTGTTCACAAACCGTAAGATCCATGCTGAGACTCTGAGGCTCTTCCACAGGCTGAACTTCCCAAGCAAATCGTCGAACTCGTCAGTTGCAACTTGTGCCACGCCAAAGAGCTCTCGAACCACCTTAGCCTCCACTTGACTTTCGTTTGTTGGACTAGTCACGATGTCTGGTGGCCAACGACTTGGACTGGTTAACCACTCGGGTCCCTTCCACCACAGCTCTGCCTTCTCGACACTCCCACTGCGACTCCCCAGATCTGCAGGGTTCTCTTGAGTACCAACATGTCGCCATTTCACTTCTGGGTGCTGCTGAATCTTGTGAACACGGTTGTTCACAAACTGCTTGTACTCACCAGAACCACCGATCCAGTGGAGAGCGACTGTACTGTCGAGCCAACAGTACAGTTTGTCGACTGGAAATCCTTCCAAAGCTTCTCGTGCATTTACGATTTGATTTACAGCCATATGAGCTGACACCAGCTCTAGTCGTGGAATGCTAAGTCCTTGCTTAGCCAGCCTGACTTTAGCTGCTACAAGGCCAACACTTAGACCTGATGGTTGAGAAACTACGGCATACAACGCGGCAGATACTCCTCTTCCACTAGCATCGCCAAAACAGTGCAAATCGATACTGATGATGGGCTCGCGATGTTGGGCTATGGCTCTGGGTCCAGCGACTCCTTCTGGTAATCCACACCCCCACCGTGACCACTTTCTCGCTAGATCGTTCGGAAGTTCCCCATCCCACGCCACCTTTAGATTACAAGCTTCACGGTACAAGAGCTTGCCACCAAGGGTCATAGGTGAGGCTAGTCCCAGCGGGTCATAAACCTTCGCAACTTTCTTCAGAATACCCCTTTTCGTTGATTCACCACGTTCTCTCGGAAACTTAACTGTTATAGTGTCTTGCTTCTTGTTCCATGCAAGCCCAAGAATGCCACTTTCCCCTGACTGCGGTACACCCAATTGCTCCTTGGCGTAGGTCTCTGCTACTCCGCTGGAAACACCGTCCTGGGGTTCCAATTCGACCGCATTTGAATGCCACTTGTGCAGTTCAAATGCAGCCTGAGGGAAGATCTCGGTTGAAGTGGTCTTGACTTTGCCAGCAGCTTCCACTGTGGGGCCACCACTGATTAGGTCATCCACATACATGCTCTTCTTTATCTCTTTCACCATCTCAGGATATCTGGCACGACAGCTCTCCAGATGCTGCTGGACCACTCCTCCCAGCAGAAATGGCGAAGGAGCCAGTCCAAACAGCGCCCGAGTGAACCGTAGGATCTCCACACGCTTGGACTCTAGGTCGGCGATCCAGTGAAATCTTAAAGCATCCCTATGCTCTTCCCGGATGCGGACTTGAAGGAAGGCTTGTTTCAGATCACCCGTGATAGCGACTGGATTAAACCTTGTACGAACCAAAACCTCCCATAGCTGGTTCTGTAGAGGTGGACCTGCATGAAGGCAATCATTCAGGGACGGGGCCTTGTCGAATGCTCGCGACGAGGCATCGTAGACTATGCGAAGCTTCGTACTCTCCGCCGCTTGCTTGACCACTGGTTTATGGGGAATATAGAACTCAGGACCCACCGGTGGGTGACAGACTCGTTCCACGATACCTTCATCTAGCTGGGTTTGTATGATGCTGTGATATTCGGCGGTCATCTCGGATTTCTCGAGTTTGCGCAAAAGATTGTTCAGTCTACGCAAGCTCCCAGCTTTGTTGTTCGGAAGTGGCGAGTGATTTCCTCTCCATGGCAGCCCCGTTTCATACCATCCATCAGAGCTTCTCGTCAACTGTTCCTTAAACTCATCGTATACCGTTCCTTGGTCTCCTGCGGAGGGATCCTTTAAACCCAGAACATCCATTTTGCACAGCCCTTCATAATCCAGCTGCGAGGTCTGTGTCAGCAGCGCATTAGACACTTCAGCTTCTTCACCAGGAGAAAGTATAGTCCATCCAAACTTAGTCCTTTCAGCGACAGGTTCACCAGGACGGCCCACTCGCGGTACACTCTCTGTTTTGACCTTCGCGTATTCGTTGGCTCCGAGTATCAGATGCACAGGAAGTGTTCCTTTCAGATCATCGTCATCCATCTTGATCCCCTTCAGGTGAGCGTAACGTTCGAGGATGTTTTTATACCGAGGATTTTCAAGCTCTAACAACTTGGACTTCTCCACGCGCGTAACTTCCACTTGTAGATTAAAATCACCTTTCACATTAGTTATGTTCACAGAGTAGAGTTGAACTTTCTTGGTTTGCGCACCGAGCATCATTTCTATACGACGCACTTGACTTTGATGCGAACGCACACCCACTCGGTCGAGTAGGAATGCAGAAGCGTAGGAACCTCCGGCTCCGGTATCCAAAAGAGCACGGCACTTGATACCTCCCACGTTGACAACAACCACCGGGTATATCACGATGTTATTCCTTGGGAGTTGAGCTGTCATACACGGATTCCTTGCGGCTGAGTTGTTGCAGATGGAGGTGTGATGACGTTGTCCGCACTTGAGACATCCGGAACGACTTTTGCAATCAGACGCTCGATGTTTCTCCCTTGCGCAATTAAAACAAAGGCGTTTCGACGCCAGAATTCTCTTTCGCTCGTCGACGGTGATACACTTTTGGCAGTCGCTGGCCTTGTGATCCAAACCATCGCAATAAACACACTTCCGAGATTGTTGCTGCGTTTGAAACGATCTCGCACTGCGCTTCGAATTCCCCTCTTGTCGACGTCGAGAATCTCCTACCTTCGACTCTTCGTCTCCTTCTACGGGATTGATTTCCCTCCATCTTTTGATGGCTTGAAGAAGTTTAGCAAAATCCCAGTCTTGCCATCCCTCTTGACCTCTCACTAGCTCGGCCTTGATTCCTTTCAGTTTATCCAGAATTGCCCTGACGTTTCCGGAGACGTCACGCAACTTTCCAAGGGTTTCTAAACTCTGAACATTGTACAGCAGTTTCTTATAGAAATCTTCCACTTTCTTCGGGCTCGAGTCCGTGATGGTAGGTAGTCCCATTATATTGTTGATGTAAGCGTGAATAATTTCAGATTCTTTCCCGTATTCCGACTGAAGTATATTCTTGGCGCGCTCATATCCCTCCGTGGTAAAGGGTAAACCATCAATATTTGAGCGCACTTTCGGTTCCACCAACTCCTTTAAGTACGCGAACTTGGTTACAGGTGGTAGATCTGTCGAATCTACCTCAGCCTTGTACTTGTTCCAGAAAGGAAGCCATTGTTCGAACGTCCCGTCGAACTCCGTAATTTTCAACTTGGGCAGCTTCGCGCTGGCGCTCGGCGCTTTGGTCGCTCCTTGAACTTGTTGCTTTTTCAGTTCTTCCGCTTTCAGCTCATACTCGAATCTTAATTCAAGCTGAGCTCTTTCGAAATCGAGTTGTTGCTGTCTCTCCTTCCTTACGAGAGCCTCGTTTGATTCCTTGCCAGCCATACTCGTTTGTTGTTTACCTTCATTTAACCACTTGCTAAGATTCATAACTTCGGCGTCAACAAGGTCAAGTTTCACTTCGATTTCACTGCCCCACTCGGACACTTCTTCTGCGCTTTCGTCTTTCGACAGTTTCTCTTGTTCTATCTTAACTTTATCCTCATCGACTTCTTTTGCCAAGGCTTTCAAAATATCACGATGGCGCTCGATCGTTTCGACATTTCCCTTTTCTAAAACAGCTTGGCTCTTTGATCGCTTGATCTCTAAAAGTTGAAGTTTCGTATTTATTGCTTTCAAAAGCAGATCCATCCCAGATCCCGTCGGAGGTGCCACTATGTTGGGGATTGCCTCCTTTCGATGTCGCCCAACAAATCACAATCACAATCACTATAGAATTTCACTTCGCTTTATTGTAAAACCCGAATCTCAGACCCAAAACGTATACTATACCTCACACGATCACAATCACACCATAAGTAATGCTATACCTAAAACTTCACTTCAGCTTGCGTCATAACTAAACTAAATCAAACAAATCCGATTATCTCTATAATTGAACCCTTAAGTAGAATGACAATGTGCTATCTCCGACAGCTCTACCAAACTCCTGGTATTGAGCACTCTTCAATCTACTACAAACGTAACACATTGGTAAAATATATATATATATATATATATATATATATATATATATATATATATATATATAAGTACAGATGAATAAGTTATTCTCCTAAACTCAATCAAGTGTTTGCATCAGGTTATATAAATAAGGCTAAAAAATATGTTGTGACATCACAACCATGTTTGATGCAAACTATTTTAAAAAAAAAATATATATATATATATATATATATATATATATATATATATATAATCGAAATATAGTAAGGTTAGATATACTGCCGAAACAGAGAACGTAGGAGTCTAACGTTTCGAGCGAAGGCCCTCTGACGAAGGGCCTTCGCTCGAAACGTTAGACTCCTACATTCTCTGTTTCGGCAGTATATCTAACCTTACTATATTTCAATTGTTGTTTCTACACTGCCTACGCAGCACGCTACTTTTATTATATTTATATATATATATATATATATATATATATATATATATAATATATAAAATCGAAATATGGTATAGTAGGTTAATACTGCTGAAACAGAGAACGTGAGTGGTCCACGTTTCTCTCTGACGAAGGGCCTTCACTCGAAACGTTAGACCACTCACGTTCTCTGTTTCGGCAGTATTAACCTACTATACCATATTTCGATTGTTGTTTCAACACTGCCTACACAGCACACTACTTATATATATATATATATATATATATATATATATATATATATATACTGAAAAAGCAACTGGTTCCCGAAATGTAATATTTTGTTAAATATAATCAATAATAAATTTCCACATTGCATATATATATATATATATATATATATATATATATATATATATATATATATATAATTCCAACCCAAAGGATTCGGATCTCAGATCAAAATTCTATATATATATATATATATATATATATATATATATATATATATATATATATATATATATAATTCCAACCCAAAAGGATTTGGATCTCAGATCAAAATTCTCAAAACTAGAAAAGTTTGGTTATTGATAATAATTTTTAGGATAATTATTATTTCTTGTGATCTCTACATTCACACTTTAGTGTCACACATATTGTGATAGATGATTGTCTTATCTTTAAAATATTCTATATAAACACACCAACCTTGCACGTGAAGACTTGCTTTTCCAGCCTTGTACTGAGTTACTTTATGCAGAGTGTGTCTCTTGCATTTTCCCTTACAAATCGTCTTACGTTGCTTCGGGATGTTAACCTTTTTTAAGAAAAAGAAACACGGTCAATACTTCTCGATGTGCTTATGAATCGTTTTAGATCAAAAATGAAGAGATTAAGTGGTTTATTCGGTGTAGATTGATAGAGATTGAAGACCTACCATCTTGAAAAAAGATGTGTATTTTGAAGAGAAAGAATGAAAGGCCAGATAACGTGATGCGAGGGGCCTTGGTACTAGTGGTCTGGTTTACAATCTTTTGTCCTCCCCCCCTGAGCTAATGGTCAAACATGAGTTTTTCGTTTTTTTGAACCAAAAATTTTTCCAAAATTAACCGAGGCCACTGTTTCAAAGAAAATATTTAGAAAATTATCTTTTTCTGTCGCAGTAAAGACTAATTTATGTTTTATCAACCCACAATTGACCGTACCGAAACAGATGGTGTGTTGTACATTTAACAAGAACTAGGCTAGGCTAGGCAGCTGCCTAGCTCTCATCATCTTGGCAATTAATACTATCATTTTTATACTGTTGTATTAAAAATAAAATTTGTAAAAAATAAGGGTTTCAAAAGTTCGAAACTTAAAATCAGTGATTAAAATACACCATCACCCCCGGGATAATTTACGGAAAATTATCTTTGTGTGCCCGCGTTCGGTATGGTCCGAGGTTTCTCGCCAAAACGATAGTTAAAGAGAATTTTGGTTGAGTTTTATATATTTTGAAGAGACTTTTTTGGTATATATTTTTGAAATAATCGAGAAATGGCTACGAGTTATGATCAGACATTTATCGAAGAAGAACTTAAGTGTGTTAGGGATAAATTAACACAAAGTGTGGAAGGTACAGAGATCATAGCGTGTCATCAGGCTCTTGTTCAAGTCAGGGCAAAGTAAGTTGTGTTTGTTTTCTTTTTTGTAGTTCTGGAGTCTCTTTACTGTAGGTAGTGGTAGACTATCTTACTTTAATGAAGCATACTTTACTCTACATAATAGAACAATTAAAATTAAATTAAATTATATGTGTATATATATATATATATATATATATATATATATATATATACACATATATATATATATATACCCAATTATAATATACCCAATTCTCTCCTGGCATTACCACCTTATTATATATACAGAACTCGCGATCAAGCTCTCGGCAACGGCCTCCGTGGCTCAGTGGTCAGAGCATTGCACTAGAATCGCAAGGTCGTGGGTTCAATTCCTGCCGGAGGGCCTGTGTAGTTGCATTTTTCGCAACTGCTCCCGGTTTGGTCTTAAAATGTATATATTCTACACTCGAATTTTCTTCACCCTAAATCCTTAGAACATGCTATGTAATCGAGTGAAATGCCCAATATTACTTATAATATATTCAATTCTCTCCTGGCATTACCACCTTATTATATATACAGAACTCGCGATCAAGCTCTCGGCAACGGCCTCCGTGGCTCAGTGGTCAGAGCATTGCACTAGAATCGCAAGGTCGTGGGTTCCATTCCTGCCGGAGGGCCTGTGTAGTTGCATTTTTCGCAACTGCTCCCGGTTTGGTCTTAAAATGTATATATTCTACACTCGAATTTTCCTTCACCCTAAATCCTTAGAACATGCTATGTAATCGAGTGAAATGCCCAACATTACTTATAATATACCCAATTCTCTCCTGGCATTACCACCTTATTATATATACAGAACTCGCGATCAAGCTCTCGGCAACGGCCTCCGTGGCTCAGTGGTCAGAGCATTGCACTAGAATCGCAAGGTCGTGGGTTCAATTCCTGCCGGAGGGCCTGTGTAGTTGCATTTTTCGCAACTGCTCCCGGTTTGGTCTTAAAATGTATATATTCTACACTCGAATTTTCCTTCACCCTAAATCCTTAGAACATGCTATGTAATCGAGTGAAATGCCCAATATTACTTATATATATATATATATATATATATATATATATATATATATATATATACTAATTTCTTCTGATGAAGGGCCTTCGCTCGAAACATCGAGAAGATTTTTCTCTGTTTTTTAGGCCAACGTGTCTTAACCCTGGTAATATTTGGATTTCAACCGTGGCCGACGCTGTCCTAGAAGCTTTTTTTTATATATATATATATAAGTAATATTGGGCATTTCACTCGATTGCATAGCATGTTCTAGGGATTTTTGGTGAAGGAAAATTCGAGTGTAGAATATATACATTTTAAGACCAAACCGGGACCAGTTGCGAAAAATGCAACTACACAGGCCTTCCAGCAGGAATTGAACCCACGACCTTGCGATTCTAGTGCAATGCTCTGACGACTGAGCCATGGAGGCCATTGCCGAGAGCTTGATTGCGAGTTCTGTATATATTAGGGTGGTAATCCCAGGAGAGAATTGGGTTTATTAGTAATATTGGGCATTTCACTCAATTACATAGCATGTTCTAGGGATTTTTGGTGAAGGAAAATTTGAGTGTGGAATATATACATTATAAGACCAAACCGGGACCAGTTGAAAAAAAAGAAAAAAAAATATATATATATATTTAGTAGAAACTTACTAGTATTCTATTGCAAATGCTGCAATCTGATTGGCTACTCTACTCGGTATCTATTCGTCGATAGATAGCGAGTAGCAAATTGAGTACCAGTACTCGCGTGGCCATGCAGTAAAACAACATGGAGGACACAAGGAGTGACAGATTGTTTTGCCTTGGTTTTCACACAGAAACAATGATTATGCTTCGTTTTTTGAAATAATTTGGAAGAACTAAGGTAGACAAGTTAGTTTCTACTAAAACAATTAGATTATTCACTCTCAATTTCTATGAGAAATTTCTCATAGAAATTTTGAGCTCATAATCTAATTGTTAAAATATATATATATATATATATATATATATATATATATATATATATATATATATTTAGTGTATATATATATACAGTAGTGTGTACATGCACACAGTCACACACACACACACACACACCTATATATATATATATATTAGAGAGAGAGAGAGAGAGAGAGAGAGAGAGAGAGAGAGAGAGAGAGAGAGAGAGAGAGAGAGAGAGAGAGAGAGAGAGAGAGACAGAGAGAGAGAGAGAGAGAGAGAGAGAGAGAGAGAGAGAGAGAGAGAGAGAGAGAGAGAGAGAGAGAGAGAGAGAGAGAGAGAGAGAGAGAGAGAGAGAGAGAGAGAGAGAGAGAGAGAGAGAGAGAGAGAGAGAGAGAGAGAGAGAGAGAGAGAGAGAGAGAGAGAGAGAGAGAGAGAGAGAGAGAGAGAGAGAGAGAGTGAGAGAGAGAGAGAGAGAGAGAGAGAGAGAGAGAGAGAGAGAGAGAGAGAGAGAGAGAGAGAGAGAGAGAGAGAGAGAGAGAGAGAGAGAGAGAGAGAGAGAGAGAGAGAACGAACTGCATTTAAAAATTTAAAATACCAAATCATATATTTTGAGTGCTGTAATGTGGTAGGGATATGCCTTAGCCTTACCATATACTTTAGCTATACCAGTAAGAGAAAGAGATTAAACATGTACCAGTACTTAAAGAAACCAAAGAATAATTTAAAGATATAGTTACCAGAAACAGTCACTTTCAGTTCAAAAAACAAGAGAGGACAAATTTGAGAGTTGGTATTTCAACTATACATTTGCAAAGTCATAATCAAAGTTGTAATACAATATAAAATTCAGGGGCGTAGGAAGCGGGGGGGCCGGGGGGGCCGTGGCCCCCCCAATATTTTATAAAGGGGGGCCGGAATAGCTTTCGGCCCCCCCAAAAAATAATTGAATTTAAAAAAATTGCATTATAAGTGCGACTTCGATTGCGCTGATCGGCCAATTAATAATAATAATCCATCCTGACTCACGGATAGCAAGAGACTCACAAATTATAATGAAAGAATTAATGAAAGGGCCCAACGAAAGAGGTAGAGGAGACTCTGAAAATGCCATTTCCGACGATCTAGAGACTCCAAATTTTCAAAAATTTTCCGCTCGGCGCCAACCATGGTGGCGCCTCGTGGGAGTCGGCCCCCCTAACTTTATCAAGCTTCCTACGCCCCTGATAAAATTTATTTTCATTACAGACGGACAAAGTACAAACAAATCATGATTCATCTTCAGTTTCCCAAAGATTATCCTCAAAGTGGTATTTTAGTAGAGTTAAAAAGTAAAACAATTCCTGAAAAGCTTTTGAATAAATTAGTTGATGTGTGTGATCAAGAAATGAAAAATCATATTGGCAAGCAACAGGTAGTGTTTGTGAATTTTCTCTTATATTTTAAGTACTTTACTGAAAGCTCCCCTTAATATCTGGATATCTGAATATATCTTAAATATCTTAAAATTTCTCTGCTCCAATGATCTCATCTTTGTAATAAAGCCCTCTTCTCTTATAAGCTGTCTTTTCAATAAACCCTTCTCTCTAATAAGCCCTTCTCTCTAATAAACCCTTCTCTCTAATAAGCCTTCACTCTAATAAGCCCTTCTCTCTAATAAACCCTTCTCTCTAATGGGCCCTTCTCTCTAATAAGCCCTTCTCTCTAATAAGCCCTTCTCTCTAATAAGCCCTTCTCTCTAATAAGCCCTTCTCTCTAATAAGCCCTTCTCTCTAATAAACCCTTCTCTCTAATAAGCCCTCTTCTCTAATAAGCCCTCTTCTGTAATACGCCTTCCTCTCTAATAAGCCCTCCTTTCTAATAAACCCTCTTCTCTAATAAGTCCTCTTCTCTAATAAGCCCTCTTCTCTAATAAGCTCTCTTCTCTAATAAGCCCTCTTCTCTAATAAGCCCTCTTCTCTAATAAGCTCTCTTCTCTAATAAGCCCTCTTCTCTAATAAGCCCTCTTCTCTAATAAGCCCTCTTCTCTAATAAGCCCTCTTCTCTAATAAGCCCTCTTCTCTAATATGCCCTCTTCTCTAATATGCCCTCCTCTCTAATAAGCCCTCCTCTCTAATAAGCCCTTCTCTCTAATAAGCCCTTCTCTCTAATAAGCCCTCCTCTCTAATAAGCCCTCTTCTCTAATAAGCCCTCTTCTCTAATAAGCCCTTCTCTCTAATAAGCCCTCTTCTCTAATAAGCCCTCCTCTCTAATAAGCCCTTCTCTCTAATAAGCCCTCCTCTCTAATAAGCCCTCCTCTCTAGTAAGCCCACTTTTCCAGCAAGCCCTCTTCTCTAATAAGCCCTCTTCTCTAATAAGCCCTCTTCTCTAATAAGCCCTCTTCTCTAATAAGCCCTCTTCTCTAACAAGCCCTCTTCTCTAATAAGCCCTCTTCTCTAACAAGCCCTCTTCTCTAATAAGCCCTCCTCTAATAAGCCCTCCTCTCTAATAAGCCCTCCTCTCTAGTAAGCCCTCCTCTGTAGTAAGCCCTCTTCTCTAGTAAGCCCTCTTCTCTAACAAGCCCTCTCCTCTAATAAACCCTCCTCTCTAATAAGCCCTCCTCTCTAGTAAGCCCTCTTCTCTAACAAGCCCTCTTCTCTAATAATCCCTCTCTAATAAGCCCTCCTCTCTAGTAAGCCCACTTTTCTAACAAGCCCTCTTCTCTAATAAGCCCTCTTCTCTAATAAGCCCTCCTCTCTAATAAGCCCTCCTCTCCAGTAAGCCCACTTTTCTAACAAGCCCTCTTCTCTAATAAGCCCTCTTCTCTAATAATCCCTCTCTAATAAGCCCTCCTCTCTAGTAAGCCCACTTTTCTAACAAGCCCTCTTCTCTAATAAGCCCTCTTCTCTAATATGCCCTCTTCTCTAATATGCCCTCCTCTCTAACAAGCCCTCCTCTCTAATAAGCCCTCCCTCTTCTCTAATAAGCTCCTCTCTTTAATAAGCCCTACTCTCTAAAATGCCTCATTGTTTCTCTTGTGCACTTGAAGTATAATGTTGTGATACTTGATGTTAAAATTACTTTAGGTGGTCCTTGTTGTGTCCTTTATTAAAAAGTTCCTGGATGAAAATCCTTTTTGTGTTTGCTCTGAAGAACTAAATCACATCAAGAAAAACATAATAAATTTGGAAACTGACGAATTTAGAATTAAGCAAAAAACTGGAACTATCAATATAAATATAAATAAAGACAGGTACTGTCTGAACTTTTCTTGTGTTGAGCTGTTTTGAATGCGTAGGGTTGAGATGTGAGCTTTGTTTTCCAGATTTAATATGGCATTCAAGATAACAATTCCAGATAAATATCCCTCTGAAATAATTAGGTAAGATGGCAGTAGTTTATAGGAAGGAAGGAAGGAAGGAAGGAAGGAAGGAAGGAAGGAAGGAAGGAAGGAAGGAAGGAAGGAAGGAAGGAAGGAAGGAAGGAAGGAAGGAAGGAAGGGAAGGAAGGAAGGAAGGAAGGAAGGAAGGAAGGAAGGAAGGAAGGAAGGAAGGAAGGAAGGAAGGAAGGGAGGGAGGGAGGGAGGAAGAAAGGAAGGAAGGAAGGGAGGGAGGGAAGGAAGGAAGGAAGGAAGGAAGGAAGGAAGGAAGGAAGGAAGGAAGGAAGGAAGGAAGGAAGGAAGGAAGGAAAGAAGGAAGGAAGGAATGAATGAAAGAAGGAAGGAAGGAAGGAAGGAAGAATGGAAGGAACATTTGACGGATGATGTGTTGGACAAACAGGTTACATCTAATTCTCTTTTAGTGTTGAAGAGAAAAGCTCAAATTTTCCTCCATATTTAAGAAAAGTATTTTTATCACAAGCCGAGGAAATAGCAAGAAGATGCGTCATGAAGCCCTTGAAGAAAAATCCTAAGTACAGCCACATCTTTTTTAGTTTAATACAATTCTTTTTAACCCTTTCAATAATGGTTAACCAATAAACAAACAATAAGTAAATAAACAAACAAACAAACAAACAAACAAACAAACAAACAAACAAACAAACAAACAAACAAACAAACAAACAAACAAACAAACAAACAAACAAACAAACAAACAAACAAACAAACAAACAAACAAACAAACAAACAAACAAACAAACAAACAAACAAACAAACAAACAAACAAACAAACAAACAAACAAACAAACAAACAAACAAACAAACAAACACGCAACAAAAAAAAAGCAAACAAACGAAGAAGTCAATTGATAAGCAAAAATTCTCGCAGAGAACACTTGTTTTATATCAACAGCCACCAAACCATTAGTTCTACTTTATATTTCTTCAGAGCACCGCCATTCGAGCCCAAGCCTTCGTTACAAGTGGTCGTTGAATTTCTAGTAAATGAATGCGTAAGAAGATACCCGTCTGAACTGTGTCCACTTTGTCAACAACGGACCTTACCAGACAATCCAGAGGTACAGTTAGACTTTCTCAAAGTCCTTTTCAAACATTTTTGACCTTTCGGTTCCTCGTTGAAATGGACTTTTCCCACCTTCAGCGCGCCAAAATTCACCGTTGAATTTTTCGACCGGTGACGTAATTCGGGAAGTAATTATATTCAGGCTAAATTGCTATGCAAGTGCTATCTTTGGAAGTTGGAGTTCAACAGACTCTTGAAAAGGTTTTAGTAGGGCTAGAACCACTTTCCATTGCATGTACAACAACCCGAAACACGTGAAAACAAGGCGATGTACATTTCAGCGAATATTTAATTAGATTCAAAAACCTGCAAGCGAAACAAGTCCGTCTCTTTCCTCCCACTTTTCCGCTCGCCCGCAAAAACTAGCGCTAAGAGGCGGACTTGGAGCAAGTCTAAGGTACAGTGTAAATTACACGCGTAAAAACGCACAACTTGTTCACGGTTGTCAACAGGCGTGAACAATGTTGTGTTGCTTGCCGTGAACAGTGTTGTGCTGCTCGCCGTGAACAAGTTGTCAGCAAGTTGTTCACTTATGGTTCGAACAACTTGTTCACGGATAAATCAACAGTCAAGCACAAGTTGTTCCAACAGCACAATGTTGTAACAGCATGACGAAATAACGATGAATAACAATGTTACAACAATGGTGCACATGGTTGATGTATCGACACGTTCTTCGGTTGTTACAACATGCGTGAACAACGGTTGTTGTTTCATCAAGCAGTAACAACTTGTTGAAACAATGATGAACAATGTTGTTCATTTATCAATGTTGTCCACATATGTCAGCAAGTTGTTACAGCATTGTTGCAAGTTGTTACAGCATTGTTGCCTGAACAATGCTGTAACAACTTGCGAGATTTTTACGTGTGTACATAGCATATGGTACGTGACAAGCCTCTTCCAAACGTCCGCTACATGTAGCACATGTACGTTCAATGTCAATTTAATGAACTCCTTCTGTAGGCTGCATCCGACTCTTAAATCTTAGGCCCTGTTCACACTATACCGGATAGCTTTTGTGCCGTCACGAAAACCGTATCGGATAGGCCTTCTGTTCACACACAAAACGCCTGCTCCGGCACAATTTCTGTGCCGGCACGCCGCTGCGCCGCTTCGATCTCGAAAGAGGTACATCTTGTATCGGATAGCTTTTTGTGCCGTTCCAACTCTAGTGTGAACGGAGTTCGAAATCGTTCCGGAAGTAAATTAATAGAATAGAGTGTGGGAATTGGTTGTATCGTCAGGTTTTTGTGCCGGCACAAAAGCTATCCGGTATAGTGTGAACGTGGCCTTATGTATCTTACTCTAGCTAACGCCAGACGATTTTACTCGTCCCAAGGAAAATCCACCAACCGCGAAGGGTTAAGAATCATTGTTTTTCAAAAATCAATGTCTTTAGTCGTCAGCTTCGAGGCTTGACTTGAAACCATGTTTTTCTCTTATTTTTAAATTTAATTATACCTGCACAGCAGAACCTTTTCGTTTGCGGCTAATTCCGTTTAATTTTTCAATTAACCATGCCTGTGACCACTTCCTTGCCCCCGCCTCGCCGCCACCCACTTGACTTGCCTCGTCCCACCTACTTGCCCCACCGCCCCTTGCTTTGTCACGCACCCCATTGGCCCACCTGCTCGCCCACCCACTTGCCTCACCACTTTGCCCCACACTTTTTCTTCACCCCACCCCTTACTTCACCCTCTTACCCCACCTACACCCCATCCCTTGCCCTGGCACTTACCGGTACATTCTCCCCCCATCCCATCCCTCACCTTACCTTCTTGCCCTATCCTCTTGCTCCGCCCCCTTGCTTCACCCCCTTGCCGCACTTGCCTTCACCTTTTCACCCACCCCCAAGTGCACATCACTCACTGGTATTAACGCAGCAGTTGTATTGATTCATGATCGTTTCTATTCAGGAGGTTGTAAGCGATCCAAAAGACGACAAACATCTAGAAAGAGTCTACTGTTCTCATATTTACCACTTCGGATGTCTTGATAAGTATATGAAGACACCGCCATTTAAAGGTAGGGCGAAAGGGGGGCATTAAAACCGTTTGTTTCTATACATCGTAACACATTGCCCACACAGCACCCTACTTTAATTTATATTACTCTGATGAAGAACTCTGGCTTGAAACGTCAGTATTTCGTTTTCTAAAATCTCAACAGTTTCCTACCTTTAAGATTTTCTATTCGTCGTAACACACTGCCTACACAACACTCTACTTTTATACTAGACGTTTTTATCAAAAGTGAAGTGCTGCAAGTTGCTACCATTTACTATGTAGTTAGTAAAATACTTGTTATCGTCCGAAGCATTTTCAATTAAAGAGCTTAAGCATGCGACGTTTTCCTCAACATGGAGCCATTAAAGAGTGATGGCGTCAGCACTCTTGCTTGAAGTGAAGAACGGCAATCTATGCAGCTTTAGGTTGTTGATTTGCAGCAATAACGGCTGTTGCCATCTTTAATGGCTCAATTTTATACGCGAGACGTGAGTGTTGACAATATAAACGTCGCATGCTTAAAATGTTAAGTGAAATCATCTGGCACAATGGTGTGGAATGTCATATAATATAGTAGCAAAATACACTTCTCTTTAATAAATCAATATATTCCAGCGCCAAACAATGCCAGGTGTAGCGTATACTTTACTTTACTTTACTTTACTTTACTTTACTTTACTTTACTTTACTTTACTTTACTTTACTTTACTTTACTTTACTTTACCTTTACTTTACTTTACTTTACTTTACTTTACTTTACTTTTTATATTACTCTGATGAAGGGCATTGGTTTGAAACGTCAGTATTTCACTCTCTAAAATCTCGGCGGATTCACCAGCTGTAAGATTTTCTATATACATCGTAACTGCCTACACAACACTCTACTTTGAAATTACTCTGATGAAGGACATTGGTTTGAAACGTCAGTATTTCGTTCTCTAAAATCTCAACAGTTATTACCTTAAGATTTTCTATACATCGTAACACACTGCCTACACAGCACTCTACTTTTATATTACTCCGATGAAGGACTTTGGCTTGAAACTGCAGTATTTCGTTCTTTTTTAAAACGTCAGTGTTTCGTTCTTTAAAATCTTGGCAGTTCACCATCTTTAACTGAATTCTATACATCGTAACACACTGCCTACACATCACTCTACTTTTATATTACTCTAATGAAGAACTTGGCTTGAAACGTCAGTATTTCGTATACATTTGGGCTTTCGTTGGCTGACGAGCGTTGATGTTTATTGTAGATGGTAAAAAATGTCCTGCTTGTAAAAACACAATCTATCATGAAAAATGGAATGCAACGCCAAGACTCGCTGAAGACAGGTGGGCCCATAAACAAGCAAAACAAAGAGAACTGGAGGAAGTTGTTGACTTCCTGGGAGATTGATGAGAAAAGATTTGAATTCTGCGTAATACTGTATATAATAAAATATTTTCAAAGATTTGATATTTCAGTCATTATAAAGTGCCTATATGAAACGAAAATCAAGTTTGTCTTAAAGACAAACGTACTTTTCGTGTCAAATAACAAGAAAGAAGAGGGGTAAAAACTATATAGCGATGTTTCAAACACTGTGTTTCATGTTGTGTCTTCATGGAACAAAATTATGACAAGATCTTTCAAGTTCAAATTATGCAGTGCAAAGACCGTTTTGTTTCTGAGCAGATTGAAATTTTGTCACACGGGAAGTGGGAGGAGCAGTTTACAAGGAGGTAGGGTCACCTTAGCAGATTACCAGAAATTTGGGTCATTTGTGCCGCTGCTGTCGGTCAGCGGCTATATTCGCCTAATATAATTATGTATTCTAGAATGTCTAATGAGTGTGATTCTACTGTATTCTAGTGTTTCTCATTATTCAGGTCATTGAGTTCTTTAGAATTCGCCTAAATCGTGCATGTATGTACTGTGAAATCAAGCAAATTCAAACGCTTTTGGAAGTACTATGCTAGAGTCAAATGAGGACCTTTATGTGCTCTCGAAGTAGACTGACTCATGCCGAATGCAACGCGAGTCGGGCACTTCGCATCGCCCGTAACGTTGTCGGTCAATTTGGCCAATTTCTAGAACCTGTTTGCAAAGATTACTATGGCTAACACTATGGATAGTGGCGCTTTCAGTGCAAAAATATGACGAGCTAGGGAAGTACTTTGTCGTCGAAGTAAGCAAATGTTTTTTTAGTTATTATAACTGTTCCTTAGTCCATGCTGAAGTCAAATGGAGTCGGCAAAGCAGAAATATGTCACCATTTAAGCAAACTTTGAATTATTATGTGCTCTCCTTATTATTTACTGTTGAGAATCTCCATTATTATGGTCCTTAATACGCACGCGCGCCACCATCTTGTCCCAAATTTCTGGTAATGACCCGGGTTACCCTAGCTCTCGTACATTTCTTAGTAGCCGGGTTATGTTTGGTCCTTGTAAACGCGCTTGGTAGGGATAACTCGCCTACCTGGGACAACTTTTTACTAGTTCCAGGCTTCTTGCGCTGATTATGACTGACCACGTCTAATAAAGTTGACCCGGGTGCTGGGGTAACCCTACCTCCTTGTAAACAGGCCTTTCTATAGCGGAACCTCGTGTTGAACTTCTTTCTAACTGGGAGTTGCATGCGCGTGCGTCCTCTACTACACTCTAAATAATTCATAAGATTCACGAGAAATGAATACGTTGTTGTTTATTGATATTCTATTATGGCAAATGTTCGATTTTTACAGATTGAGCATTTGAACTAGTGTCTTGATTTTAAGACATTGGCATTTCATGAGCAGCAGCATATCTGTAAAACAAAAACAGTGATTGTCGTCAGTTAATGAGTGTAAAGCATGTATATATGTGGCACATGACAAGGCTGTTCCAACTAGCCGTCACCGAGATGCATTCGCACTGGTTGTACCCAGTTTGTTAACAAGTCTGTTGTAGCGGGTTGTCGACAACTTGTAACAAGGTTGACGACTCCAACAACTTCTAACAACTGCTACAAGTTTGATAAAATCGCAACTTGTTAACAACTTTGTTAAAGTGCCAACGCAGCGAAAATTAAGTTTGTCTAGTTTGAGATATTCATTCTTGAGATATTCAGGTTTGTTTGATATGTAAATGACCTACTTATGACATCAGGCTTCGAAGTGTTAACCAGCCTAGTCCCAAGCGTTCTCTCTTCGCTGTTTAACTCTTTCTTGTCCGAATTGGTCTTTAGTATTTTATTCTGGCTAACGCCAGACGATTTTATTCACCTCTGGGGAAGCCCCCGGACAGGAATGAGTTATAAACTATCTCTTTAACTCTTTCTTGTCCGAATTGGTCTTTAGTATTTTATTCTGGCTAACGCCAGACGATTTTATTCACCTCTGGGGAAGCCCCCGGACAGGAATGAGTTAAACAATATTTGCTAGCATGGGCGTGTTAACTTATCGAAGAAACTGAGAACACCCCCCCCCCCCCCCCCCATGCTTCCTTCGAATTTGGTTTGGTAATATCAAAGATATATAACCTTCTCCGATAAATTATGTGCATCTGACGTCAAAATGTTTAATTTGCATATCAAACAAACTGAAATATCTCAAGAACGAAGCAAGGAAACGAAAAACTGCAAAAGATGTTACTTTGTCATTTTAAGTGTTCTTTCAAATAAGACAAACTTAATAATTATAAATATTCAGTTGTCCTTCAGCAGTGTATATATGTGAAGAAGAAGAATTTCAAATGAAGTCGAATCACTGCTGTAGAGAAAAGTTTTCTGACTGCCCCAACCGGGAATCGAACCCAAGTTTTCTCTACAGCAGTGATTCGACTTCATTTGAAATTCTTCTTCTTCACATATACGCTGCTGAAAATTTCCGTCGTTCATTTTAACACCTTGGGGGCCTGGGACTCAGGAACCTAAGCCGACTGTTTTCTTAGTTGGAACTCTCGTGCGTACTGGAAAACGGGTGTGAGCTCGACATTTCGATTTTGCAGTCAAATATATGTGTTTTTGTGAATCAATAAGCCGAAACGTAGTTGTTTTGGATTGACTCGTTCCTGAGTCCCAGGCACCCAAGGTGTTAAAATGAACGACGGAAATTTTTGGCGAAAAGCCGAAATTGGCATGTTTATAAAGGCTTATATCTCAGAAACTATTAAAGTAAATCAAAAACGGTAAATAACTTATTAACTAACTTTTTTTCCTCTATTCAAATACGTTAAAACCCCACAAGTGATATAAGCACTTTATAAGGTGGATTAGATATCCCCCATGAGCTACGGTAATTGTGCGATATTTAATATATGGATATTTCTGACTGCCTCGGCCGGGGGGTCCCAATAGCTCAGTGGTAGAGCGCTGGTACGTTAAACCAGAGACCTTGGTTGGGGTAGTCAGAAAGACATTTCTCTACAGCAGTGATTCGACTTCATTTGAAATTCTTCTTCTTCAAACTTAATAATGTTCGCTTTATAAACACTGTAAGTTCGAATTGTTATATATACCTGCCAGTTACGAAGTGGAAAAGTTGTCGTTCAATATCGAGAAGAAGAGAACTAGCTCCTATGCGAAATAAGTTAGGTCTTGTCCAATCATCTCCGAGTTCTTCTTTCATCAGAGCCAGCCAGGTCAACGACTCCTTGGCACTACGGATTCCACCAGCTGGTTTAAAACCAACCTTATGACCAGTTTGCTGCAAAAGAAAACACGTTAATTGGAATAATTATTAGGACCACTTTTTAAACGGGAGAAAATAAAGCCCTGTTTACACGGCCAACATTAAGTTAAGTAAAACAAGACGCCTGCTTAGGCGTTCACTCGGGCTACTGATTTCTGCAACCTTGGTGCATGTAGCCCCCTTGCACATATAGAAAACCTGCTGTGCGAAACAGTGCAAAATTTTTGACAAACCGAGCGAGGTCTTCTACTGATTGCCAAACAAGCTGCAATTCCCCCCCCCCCCCGTAACTCCACACACCCCCCGTGGAGAAATGCACATTCCCATTGCTTTGTTTACAATTTACATGGCTTTTAACGGCAATGTCGTATTTGTAAATTACAGGCAGCGATTATACACCAGCTGTTTTTCGAAGCCTACAATAATGAGTTTAGGAAAGATAAACCCAAATCATCGATTCCGCAGGGCCTTCTGTCCGCTAAAGTGTGAATCTCTTTCACAAGTCATAACTGTAAAGTTTACACGGCATTTTCAAACATATCAGACGTTGGCGAGAACGAAGTCAACGCAGAACTGAACGCAGACAGATCATCAAATTACACGCTACGCATTCATGAAGATTCACAAAGCGACATCTCGGCTAGGCCGCTGGCGGACTGCCTCGGTTCTCATATAAACGCAAGATGAAAATTAACAAGAAATTAAATAGTCACAAACGCACGATCT
Organism: Corallium rubrum; assembly: GCA_964035015.1. NCBI lineage: Eukaryota > Metazoa > Cnidaria > Anthozoa > Scleralcyonacea > Coralliidae > Corallium > Corallium rubrum. The sequence continues at coordinate 9,921,538 of OZ036012.1, read as the reverse complement.
CGGCAAAGCGGGGTAGTCCGGGTACCTAGTGTTGTACGGCCCGTCTACCGCAATCGGTGCAATTGTAAGAATTGTGAGCGTATATAAGATCAGGATACTTGCCAGCGACATTACTGATCAAGAATTAAGTATATTTCAGTGAACAGCTCCAGGAACATCCAGGAAAGTCAAGAAAGAACTCCTGAAGATTAGCATTTTAGCACGCCTCAGTTTCGCAAAGCCTGACGGGATGACGTAATGTTTGCCATTTCGAAACATTGACAAAATGAAGAACGGAGCCGAAACCTAGACTCGTTCTACCATAAGTAGCCCGAGTAATTAACTTAAGTTAAGCGTGCTTAAAATGCGAAACCTTGGTGCGTTTACACGGTCATTTAATAATCCCTTACTAAAACACGTACACCATTATTCAACATGGCGGACGAGCTATATTTTTGGTTTTGGAAGCTTCGTATGGGTATAGCGTGCGTCAAAGAACAACGGAAGACATCGGTACACGAGAACTGTATAATAGCTAAAACAAACAAACAAACAAACAAACAAACAAACAAACAAACAAACAAACAAACAAACAAACAAACAAACAAACAAACAAACAAACAAACAAACAAACAAACAAACAAACAAACAAACAAACAAACAAACAAACAAACAAACAAACAAACAAAACAAAACAAAACAAAACAAAACAAAGAATAGCGAGATGGAAGCTTCTACAGCAGGGCAAAAAAATGCATTTTATCGCATTAATAACAACGTATTAATAGCAAGCGTTTTTCAATCCTGTTGTCTTTATACGGCCAAGTTAAGCGCGATTAACTGATCGTGCTCAGTTTAATCCACCTCCTTGAGGTGGTGCAAACTAATCACGATTAATTTACGCCGATCTGTTTACACGGACATTTTAAGCCCGCTTACAGTCAGATGTGGCTCAGATCCTGCTGATGTTTTGAACGTGTAAACAGGGCATTATTTTGAACTAGCTTTCAACCCTGTTCTTATCACCAGTGCAACGCTCTCTACCAAATGAGCTACATGGTCAACTTGGGAGATGGTCGTGGGAATAATGGTACTTCTATTTGATATTTCGAAACTGAAATTTAGTTTCCTCAATATCGAGAGACGTAACTCTTTTCTTATGTTGTTGGAATAATTATTGTGGGACAACTAACTCAGACCAAAAACGTCATAAAATACTCAAAAGACAACACTTTTCCGGACATTGAATATCTGCATTCAAATTTCTTTATTATATCTTTATTCAAAGTCGTGGGTTAGCTAGCCACCAAAAAAGTGGCCTCTGTTCTCGCGTCATCAGGGTTTAAGGCGGTTTTCCACTGGGCGACATTTGTCGAGCGACTCGACATTTTTCTTTTGTCTTTAAAGGCGGTTTTCCACTAGGCGAAAAATGTCGCGCGAAGCGACATTTTCTTTTGTCTCGCAAGCTCTCGAGTGGAACTAATTAACCAAGACAAAAGAAAAATGTCGAGTCGGTCGACAAATGTCGCGCCTAGTGGGAAACCGCCTTAAATCCCCTGACGACAATTGCAATTTCACTCAGTCAACAAAACCGCGCGAAAATTTTAACCAATAGGAAAGCAGACGTCTTTAGTGGTTACAGTATCTGGGGCCCATATTCTTTGATTGGGCCAGGGCTACCACCAATATATATGCCAATGCCGCACCATATATACCTGGAAATAATCTCTGATTGCTCTGACCATAACAAGCGCTACAGAAAATGTAGCATTCACGCTCTCCTTGCCTGTTGATGTTTTGATAAAATCCGACCCAGCCATCATACAGACAAGACTAGCTCTGTAGATGTTAACCAGAGAGCCCAGTTCCCCAGTTGCAATAATGGTTTTCAAGTGAGCGTCACCACAAGCTTTGCGACATGCTTTAACTTCGTCGTACAATGCTTGCCAATCTCCGTCAAGAACATACGCACGACTTATGACAATATCGATCTCTTTTGCACCATACGATACAGCCATTTCAATCTCTTCTAAGCGTTGCTTCAATGGAGTTTGACCTGAAAAAACAAATGTTGTCTGTGTTATGATATTAAGAAAAATGCAATGAGTTATTGACTATGCATGCGCAATTTGAGCAATGATGTCACAGTGTATGTGGAAGAAAACGGAAAATCTGTCACATCTTTGGATTGGTTGAAAGTGTCTGAAGTGAAAAATACGTTGGCATTTTTGTTGTTTTATTGTACAGAGGAGCATGACAGGAGCACTCACTGAAAATTTCAAGAGAATCTGATGCGTAGTTTTCGCGCTATCAACTCTCAAAATTTGCCGTGGATACTTTGTTTTGGGGAAATTTGGACTTCTTGGTAACAATGCCTTATGACATACGCATGCAGATGGGTCATTAATAGTGAAATCTATTGTTCTTATGCATAGTTATCCATTTGCGTACGTCATAAGCATTGTTACCGAAAGCCCAATTTTTCTCCAAGAACGAACTAGCCATGGCAAACTTTGAGAGTTAATAGCGCGAAAACTACGCATCAAATTTTCTTGAACTTTTCAGTGAGTGCTCCTGCCATGCTCTTCTGTACAATAAAACAACAAAAATGCCAACAAATTTTTCATTTCATAGACACTTTAACTAAACTGAATCAAACGATAGAAATTTTCCTTGGGCTATGGTCTGATCTGATATGGCACATGCCACATCTGCAATGTGTGGTTTCATGTAGTTAAGGCAATCCAAACATGACTAATTTTCCAGGGATTTTTCCACATACGTGTGACGTCATTACTTAAATTGCATAGCCAATAACTCAAGAATGAGATACGATTTGAAAGGCGTGCAAAAGCCATTTTTAATTATCTTAAGGCTGTAATAAGGCCTGGCCAAACGCTTTCAACATTTCATTCAACATCGTTCAACATTGTTGAATTCAACATGTTGAAAGCGTTTGGCCACCCCTGTTCAATGGTGTTGAACGTTGTTGAATGATGTTGAACGAAATTTGAACATGTTCAAATTTTCGTTCAACCATAGTCAATCGAGATATGGTCTGGAAACTCAGCTAAAGTCTTTGGTCTATCTTTTTATTCGCCTTTATGCATTTTTGTGCACGGTGCACGGTCACTGAACACATTGTATTTTAGTATAATGAACGAATTGTCCAATAGCAACGTTTCAGTTCAATCACTCAACCGTGTTATTTAAATATTAATAAACCTAAAACAAAGGATGTGCACGGTGTAAGGTACGGTTCAACATAAAATCACAGCTCATTATAGGCGCTTTGAAGTTTGCCGAGTTTCCAGACCATTTCTCGATTGACTATGGTTCAACACGAAAGGTGTTGAACACATTTGGCCACATTTCATTCAACTTTGTTGAACAGAGACATGCAACAGCTTCATTAACCGCAGATCAATTTCAAAGCAATCACGCGGGGGTATTCTCGTGTACCACGTGATAAACATCCAATTGTTAAGTACGTAACAAACTACCACGTGGTACATAAGAATACACCACGTGATTGCTTTGAAATTAATATGCGGTTAATGAAACTGTCACTTTGGTAATGATGGGAAAATCGTCTATGTCTTGCTCTACTGGTGTGAGTTCCTGAAGCACAGGAGCACTATTATCACTTATTAGTAACTAATATAGATATCGACTGCAGTCCTATATGGTTTATTTTAACAAAATAATTGTGTTGCTTATTTTGTGAAGTTAAATTGAGACGGTTGTATAAAGATTCTGTAAGATATTTCAAGATTTCTAAGTTTTCAAATTGGTTTTTTGGCAACCTCTTCAGGTGTTTGAAACCCCACATTCAAATATTTGCCAAGGGCCTCACAGCTCCTTAATGTGCCCCTGCACTGTCATCCTCCCATATCCCTGGGGAAGCACCAGCCACACTGCTGTAAATTTGTACTCTCAGAAACAGCACTTAATCTGAGGTGACACGTATTGGGAGTGAGGAAGGGAGGTGGCACTTGGATACGGTATCTGCCAAATATGGTATCTAGCTAGCAAAAATACACTATCCAGTGAAACCCCTATTTAACTCACATTGCTACAACACTGCCACAAGTATTCTTGATGCCCTACCAATCACCCAATCCCCCCCCCCAACACCTAGTGTCACATCTACCTCCTCAGCCCTCCCCACTTAGTGTCACAACTACCCTCTCCCCACCTAGTGTCACACCTACCCCCTCAGCCCTCCCCACCTAGTGTCACACCTCCCCCCTCCCCACCTAGTGTCACACCTACCCCTCTCCCCACCTGTCACACCTCCCCCAACTCACCTAGTGTCACACCTACCCACCTAATGTTACACCTACCCCCCTACCCACCTAGTGTCACACCTATCCCTCTCCCCACCTGTCACACCTCCAACTCACCTAGTGTCACACCTACCCACCTAGTGTCACACCTACCCCTCTCCCCACCTAATGTTACACCTACCCCTCACCCACCCCACCTAGTGCCACACCACCCCCTGACCACCTAGTGTCACACCTATCCCTCTCCCCACCTAATGTTACACTTACCCCTCAACCCACCCTGCCTAGTACCACACCTCCCCCCTCCCCACCTAATGTCACACCTACCCCTCTCCCCACCTAATGTTACACTTACCCCTCAACCCAACCCACCTAGTACCACACCTAACCCCTCCCCACCTAGTGTCACACCTACCCACCTAATGTTACACCTACCCCTCTCCCCACCTAGTGTCACACCTATCCCTCTTCCCACCTGTCACACCTCCCCCAACTCACCTAGTGTCACACCTACCCACCTAGTGTCACACCTTCCTCACCTAGTGTCACACCTACTCCTCTGTACCTAATGTCACACCTCCCCCATCCCCTCCTAGTGTCACACCACCCCTCCCCACCTAGTGTCACATCTACCCCCCTCCTTACCAAGTGTCACACCTACCCCTCCCCCATCTAGTATGATACCTACCCCTCCCTCCCAACCTAGTATCTCACCTACCAGCAGGAAATCCAGCGGCCACAGATGCCACTGGTATGGAAGACCTTGCATCTTTCAGTGACTTTACAGCATCTGAAACTCGCGTGGAATACACGCACACCGCTCCCACGGTAATGGGTTTCTCGACTCCCATACTCTTCAACAGATCTTGCCGTACTGGGCTCTGGGCCTTGAAGCACAATCGAGCCACGTTTCCAGCCGTGTCGTCACCAGAGAGCGTTGTGAGATCCAAACAGGTCACTGCCCTCAAAAGCCAAGCGGCTTGCCATTGTTTTTTAATAGATCGTCGAGTCCTTAACGATTCCGCTCGTCTGTTGACGGCTGGGAGATTTACACGGCTTTTTCTAACCCAAGAAACGTCCAAAGCTATGCCAGGATTTCGTTCTACTCGAGACGACATGATCTTTGTATGAAATATAACCACATAAATATCGGAAGACCTTCGTAAGCCAATCGGTCACTCATCGGCTAAGCTTTGCAACATTTCACTCTGACGTCACAACGTTCTAAAATGCATATTATATATTATATTACATATATATATATATATATATATATATATATATATATATATATATATATATATATATATATATATACTTATAAAACTAGTTTTCTTTTTTTATATATTTTGTAGATCATTATTACGAGTCTTCCTGGAAAATTTTAAATCGATACAATCATTCCCTCTTGAGTTAGAAAGTTTTGAATTATATTGATGCTGACATCAGCATAATTTTTAAATGTTGCCAGAGAAGTCACTTTGTACACACAATTCGACGTACAAAGCTCATTTAGGCTTTAGAAGAAACGTCTACATGTGTCTGATGTATAATCGAAAGATTCTGGTTAAAACTACACTTTCTAAGGACATTTGTTTACCTGTTTTGGTGCCAACCTCCCCCCGGAAATTACTTTAGGGGACAAGTAGGGATTCCTGGTGTGACTGCGGGTATTAGTAATTTTCCAACAGTTCCCAGATGTCCATTGCTATCCCTTCAGTTCCAAAATGCTGTCCTCCAGGGTGCAGATAAAGTCTCGCTTGTTTTCTGCGGTTTTAAGATGTACAAAAGCCGCAGTATGTGCAGAAAGGTCGTTCAGTTCATCTGGTCAAGCTTCAGGTAGATTTTACGAGCTACGAACCTACTCGATCAAGCCAAAACGGTTTGGTAAGTGATTGCCTTCCTGAGTCATGGCTCTCGCTCGATGAGGAAGTTTATTGTGTATTATTTTGACACGTGCATGCCAAGTAACCAAGTTGTCTCTGTTTCCATCATAACTATGCTGATAATCGTCAAAATACTTTGACGGAAATGCATGAATGGTCGTATGTTTTGGACAAAATACTTTGATGGGGTAGGATGGGGGTGGCCCATAAGAGGGGTTTGGGCTGTGGTTTGGGATGGGGGGTGGGGCCAGGGTGCATTCCATGCCTACGATATCCCGAAGTTGCACCAAGACAACATTTGTGTACACCAAGTATCTTATTAAACCATAAAATAGCATAAATATAATGCAGGGCCAAGAAAGTCATCGAGGAAAATAGCACCACCAAATGATGCCATGGCATAGGCGTAGAGTATGGGGGAGGGGGGGGGAGCTTTAGCCTCCAGAGAAATCTCAATGGGAGGCTGAGTCCCCCCCCCCAGAAATTTTGCAGCAATTGACTCATATCAATCACCATTCACAAATTATAGGTTACTCGTTAGGCTAAAGTAACTGTTACAGCCTCATTCCTGTCAGCCAAAAGCACCCATATACAGTATATATCAACCCAGTCAACACAACATCGAAAAATTGTTGAAATGTGTTGTATTTTACAATAACTAGTTTTTATGACATTTCATGACCTTCAGTGTTCTTAAAAATCACCCCTCAGAATGCAGGAAATGGCATTTCCAAGACTCTAAATTTCAAAAATTTCCGAGGGGGCATGCCACCGGATCCACCTAGAAGAGTCCCTTTTTGTAAACACCCCCCATGAGAAAATTCTTAGAAAGGCCCTGTTCAGATGAAAACAAAACTCTACGCCTATGTCCCATGGTGTCATTGTTTGACCTAACCGTGCTTTGACAACAACACTTTATTACCAGTTTATTGTTAAGAGTTTTGAACCACAGTTTGCTGAATTTTATATGTCCAACTGACCACTCAATGATCAAAAAAACATGAGGACGTGTCATCTCATAATTTACTTCTGATGTAGCCTAGTTTCTAAGCCTTTCGTTTCTGCCATTGGTGGCTGCGTAGTCGGTTTGGGTTTTTGGGAAGACTAGGGAGAGGCTGGAAATGAGAAGGCCTAGCAACATTCGCAAAAAGGTCCTGCCCAGAATCATTTAGGCCCTTCAGGTGTACCTGGGAACTAGTAAGTCTACCATAAACAATACTGAGTGACAGACAGTATAAAAGCATAAAAATGTCTGCAAAGATTTTACCAAAGATCTTGGTGATCGAAAGAAGGATATATGGAATACTGTATATCCAAATTGGAGCTCGGAATGAAAATTTAACTGTTTAACTTTCAACTTTTGGGGGTTGCAGCGAAGGAAAGCTAGTGATAAGAAAGCTAGGCCAGTGAACCTTCGTCGATCCGAGATGTGTAGGCTTGTATTATTTTATGCGGATGAGAATAGTATATAAGTGTAGGGAAACACTTCGGACATCATAACATCACAATTCTTCCTCAATAAACAACTGAGCTGTAAAGTGTAAGTGTTTACGAATTTTGCTAGGCCTTCCCCAGCGGGTCTGTTCGGATCACTTCCGAAGTGTGTCAACTGAAGAAGGCCTAGAAACTAGGCTACTTCCAATGTAGTTGCACCTACTTCCAATGTAGGTGCATTGTCTTTGACCAATCAGCGCTTGTGATTCCGATATATTTCAGCCATTTTGATGTGGATAAACATGCTGACCAGTGACGGGCAACGTAGAAAAATGTGCCAATTGGAAATTGTGCTATACAATCATTATGTGAGGTTTATATCTCCGAGAGTGGACAAATTCTCCTGTAATCGCGTACCTTCCACCCACATTCCTCCCACTAGCGGTTTCCCCTCTTAGCATGTGGCTACTTCATGTTAGACCTCATGATCCACGCAAAGCATCTGCAGAGGAAAGAGAAACTCAAATGTGGCAAACCCACTGCATATTGTTTAAAATCCTAAAAAGCCCAAATTGATTTTATTGTCTTTTTTTTTATTTAAACAATATTTTGAAGAACAATTAAACCCCAAGAGCTAAAAGCTCATCATGGGGGCTCATGTTAATTTACATTACATACATGCTTTGAGGACCACAAACAAGATATGACAAGCATGCAGTAACAAAAAAAAAAAAAATAAATGACAGTAATTAACTAGAGCAATTGCTACTTCTATTAACAGAAATCAAATTAACTTATAAAAAACGATTAGTATGGCTTATAAAAGATCTTACTTTTGAAAAAATAGCAGCATTAGAATAAAAGTCCAGGTCCATTGAACCATATAATAATATATCTACTTGTTCTGATATATTCAAATTGGACCACCTATTGCCGGCAAGATGCATGACAGAGGCAAGCATTGAAGCGCGTAGAGCAGCAAATCGAGGACAAAACATTAAATAATGGGTTACATCTTCTTTAGGTGCACCACAGGTGCAAGACGGAGATATTATGCAATTCATTAAAAAAAGATAGTAATTTAAACCACAATTTTTTAATGTTAATCTCGTATGTAAAATAGAAAGATATTGGTCCCCAAGGTAAACTAGTTTATTAACAGGAGGACAGGAGGTATATAAAAGATGCCATGCAACAAGTCAATTTTAAAAGAAGCAAATGATACTGATTCATGTGACGATTCAGAGATTTATTCGATTGTTGTTCAAAGTTTCAAGACAGTCATGGTCAGTTATGTATTTCATTTCCAGAACTTTTTACCTTAGTCGCTTGACGTGTTCGATGTATATTAAATCCACCCCTGAGCAACAGATTGTTTTTTTTAAAGTCTACATGTTACTGTTATCAGTGTTTTAGAATCGAATAAAAGGACATTTGACCACACCCAAGGCCCATTGTTGGCGTCACTCTATTAACCCTATCCAGATGGGGAGGAAAGTGCCCGCGCTGAATTTAAAGGTTAATATCTCCTAAACCATTACAGGTATGGTTCTGAAATTTTACGACTTTTCCTAAATATGAATGGGCTTTATATGTGGAAAATTTGGTGAAAAAATATTACTCAAAAAAAAAGTTACAGTGGAGTCGTGAACACCTACCAACACTAAATTTCAGCCGACAATTTTTATTATGCTTGCTTTTATAATAGTTACAATAAAAGTAAGCACTTTTTAATAAAGAGAAACTATTTTTTTGATATACTACCTTTTTTATGTTAACAAAACAATAAGAAAAATTTTTTTTGAAATTCTAAAAATCCTGGGTGTTTGCAATTAATGACGTCATAATTTGTTGCCATGACAACATAAGTGTAACACATACTTGAACAAGGCATACCATCCACCTGTAAAAGTTTTGTCGGAATACACCAAATGGTTCAGGAGATATTGACTGCAGGCACTTTCCGCACCCCCCCCCCCCCAGTCCCAGAAGTAAAAAAAAAAGTCCAGTCTGGATAGGGTTAAGTGGCCACAAAGCCATTCCCCAAAGGTGGCTGCTTAATAGAGGTTCGACTGTACTTTGTTATTTAGGTGAGTTCATGGAATTGACCAATGAAAATCTTCATCTAAGGACTGCTCATTCTAAACTGATGGGCTACTGGACGACAGAATATGGTGGATTAAACGAAGTATCTCACATATGGCAATATGGTATATACAGTTCTGTAATAGTTATATAATTTTTGTAACTAGTTACAGTTACATCATCAGAAAAGTAACTAGTTACTGATACAAGTTACAATGAAAAAAAGTAACTAGTTACAGTTACAGTTACATCATCAGAAAAGTGAAAAAAAGTAACTAGTTACAGTTACAAAGTTACTTTAAAAATTTTATAACTAGTTACAGTCACAATTACAATTACAAAGTTACACCTATTCTTTCGTTCTGCTTTTAAAATCGAGAAGCATGTGAATTAGACAAAACTATTGTTTAATTTGACCAGAAGAGAATTTTCAAAATTAGGATCAGTCATTCAGCAGCGATGTGGTCTGAAAATTAATCCTGCGCAGCTGAACAGCCTTTCACATGCTGCACTTGCAGGCAGCGGTGTGTTCAGTTCAATGAAAAGCTGGATACGACGTTGAACGACGACTCAGCGAGGTTGGGAGTATTATGGATATCACAAAAAGTAACGGCGCTCTCGACGGCAGATGTAACTAGTTATCGTTACTTTTTATTCCTACTTTTTGTAACTAGTTACAGTTACAGTTACCTTCTGAAAAAATTAACTAGTTACCGGTAAACTTTAAAAAAGCAACGATTACATGTAACTAGTTACTTGTAACGAAGTTACTCACAGCACTGCATGGGTATATATATATATATATATATATATATATATATATATATATATATATATATATATATATATATATATTTTATTTTTTTTTTTTTTTTTTTTTTTTGTATTGTCTTAAAACATTCTTGCTTATTTGTTGACTAAACCATCTCTCCAAGGTTGAACACAGTTCTAAAAGTAATGTTGGGCTGCTATGACTATAATGTGTTGTGATTTATTTCAGATAATCATGGTCATCGCACTGCTGTTCGTGCAGTGCTTGCTAGTGACCCTAACTGGATATCAAAGTATTTTTCCAAAGTTCTTCCCATGATAGTCAAACAGGTAAATGAAGACTTCTAGACTACATGTAAACAACTTCTCTGGCAATATATTTCATCAGACTGTTACTGGTGTTGTATTGGCCAGCTGGGTCTATTTTCACCGTAGGCAATTGGCAATCAGGTTAAATCTAGAGTAACGGGTTGTTTTTTTGTTTTTTGTTAGGATAATGCTGTTTTGCAAGCATTTCCTTGGTACGATATTGTAGAAAAGCCAGCTTTGGAACAAGGTAACTAAACCCATTTCTACCAAATATAATCCTCTGGCTTTAATTATTAATTGCCGATAATTTTTGCAACAAAACACTGATGTTTCAAAAAGAGCCTTTCATTGACGGGAAATGTATATAATGAAATAGAATGAAACAGGGCTGATACATGTATGCCAAAATGGTGATATACACTAGGTTGAAAGTAGCCAATTAAATTCACAGGACATCTAAGAAATGCGTAGGAGATCTTGCTGTACAGCGTAACGTCTTAGGTCTCACAATATCACAGTAAAGTCTCACAATGTAACGTAAGGTCTCACAATGTAACACAAGGGCTCGATGTAACGTAAGGTCTCACAATGTAACGTAAGGTCTCACAATGTAATGTAAGGTCTCACAATGTAACGTAAGGTCTCCCAATGTAACATAAGATATCACAATGTAACGTAAGGTCTCACAGTGTAACGTAAGGTCTCACAATGTAACGTAAGGTCTCACAATGTAACGTAAGGTCTCACAATGCAACGTATGGTCTCACAATGTAACGTAAGGTCTCACAGTGTAACGTAAGGTCTCACAATGTAACGTAAGGTCTCACAATGTAACGTAAGGTCTCACAATGTAACGTAAGGTCTCACAATGTAACGTAAGGTCTCACAATGTAACGTAAGGTCTCACAATGTAACGTAAGGTCTCACAATGTAACGTAAGGTCTTACAGTGTAACGTAAGGTCTCACAATGCAGCGTAAGGTCTCACAATGCAATGTAAGGTCTCACAATGCAACGTAAGGTCTCACAATGTATCGTAAGGTCTCACAATGTAACGTAAGGTCTCGCAATGTAACGTAATGTCTCACAGTGTAATGTAAAGTCTCAGTGTAACGTAAGGTCTCACAATGTAACGTAAGGTCTCACAATGTAACGTAATGTCTCATAATGTAACGTAGCGTCTCGCAATGTAACGTAAGGTCTCACAACGTAACGTAAGGTCTCACAATATAACGTAAGGTCTCACAATGTAACGTAAGGTCTCACAGTGTAACGTAAGGTCTCACAATGTAACGTAAGGTCTCACAATATAACGTAAGGTCTCACAGTGTAACGTAAGGTGTCGCAATGTAACATAAGGTCTCACAATGTAATGTAAAGTCTCATAATGTAGCGTTTTACGTCTTACAAAAAGTTAAACGTAATAGTTAATTTTAGATATTAAGTTCAGATGTTTAGTATTCAAAATTGGGATATTGGATTTCAAAGAGGGATACCAGATTCAGAAACCTTGGTATCCCACTTGGATACTGATGAAAAGTTCGAATTTCACGCCCTGGATTGCTCACAAATTTTGAGATCAAAACCCCTTGTTATAATGCTTGTGAACCTGATTAACCTATTCCTGCCTAACATTTCTGAGGGTTCTCTCTTTGACGAGTAAAATCGTCCGGTGTCACAGGAAATATGTCACCCCCCCCAAAAAAAAATGTGTTCCCCCATTTCCACCCCCCTTCGGAAATCCCCCCCCCCCCCCGTCAGAATGATTCCTTACAGGATAATTGATATAATGTAATGTGGACAAAACTTTTTAAAAGTAAAAAATATAAATTTCTGAATGATAAATTATAACAGCTAAATATATATTTACAAAAACTACAATATACAAACTTATTTATTTAATAAAAAATTTAGCTTAACTGGACTGTCACTAAACTAATTATTTTTACAAAGTTTTGATGGTGGAACACATGAATGGCAAAACCATTCGGCCCATTCCTGATCATTCTCAGGAAAAAAACTTAAATTAAGACAAGGAAGATAGTACCAGTTGTCACATTTAAAGATCACACTACGGCAAACTACACTATTATATTAATAACAAAGCAAGAAAATGGTGAGCTGCCGAGAATTTCGCCAACGAAATACTGGCGTTTCACGCGGACCCCTTTATTAACCTCGAGCCAACACGCTCTCTAGAAAGCAAAAAAGAGTTTCTTATCTAAATAATTATATATTTAGCATAATTTATCATTCAGAAATATATATTTTTTACTTTTAAATAGTTTTGTCCACATTACACGTATATCAATTATCCTGTAACGAATCATTCTGAGGGGGAGGGGGGGGGGGGGGGGACAAATTTCCGAAGAGGGGGACATATTTCCTAGGAAATGTGTCCCTGGGGGGACATATTTCGGGGGGGACATATTTCGGGGGGGGGGACAAATTTACTGGGACACCTGCATTAGACAGAGTAAAACAATAAAGGGACCGTTTTTGGCTGGCTCAGGGAGGAATTGGTTGATGGAACACTGCTTGTGACTCGCTTTAATTTCTCAATCTTCAGGTGTATACGAGATGCGTCGGCATACAATTCTCCCTGGGAAACTGGAGCAGTTCTCCCACAGATTTCAGCAAGGTGTTGAAGACCGCAACAAATATTCGCAAATGATTGGAATATGGTACAGCGAATTTGGCACATTAAATCAAGGTATACATTCATCGTGACATACTACCATTTGCGTTCAAGCGTTTAGCGTTTAGCGAATAACTAGTTGTTTTCGAGTTTTGAAACAAACGTTGCCCAGTGACAACTATACGTTTGACAGATCAAATCAATAACGAATAGGGTGTGTAACGTTTCAACTTTCAACGGTGTGTTGATATTTTCTCACGGGCCACGGCAAACATGGAATGCAAAATAAATGCGTTCAGCAGGTCATATCGAAGTGAAATACCCTTATCAGACGATCTGCGTTTGCTGATCATTCCAATTCTCACAATTATGAATTAAGCCAAAGACAAGTTATTCCAAGCAAACGCTGCGGTTTGAAACGAACGATGACAAGTATTGACAACGGAAAGTTACACTCCCTATTCGTTGTTGATTTGATCTGTCAAACGTATAGTTGTCATTGGACAACGTTTGTTTCAAAACTCGAAAACAACTAGTTATTCACTAAACACTAAATGCCTGAACGCAAATGGTAGTACCGTATATTAGATTTAGATTTTAATTTAATACCTTTGTTGCCTATAGCAACTGGTTGTCAAACAGGGGGAAATGCTCCCAATTGAACGTGACTATCATGATGTAGGTGTTGATTTTACGGAGGGAGGAAAACCGGAGAACCCGGTGAAAAACTCTCGAAGCACAGGAGAGATCAACTACAACTCTACTCACATGAGTCCCAAGCTCGACAACGTTGTCATTCCCAAGTGGTATCACACATCCAAGTAAGGATAAAGGATAAAGGACCGGGTGGCTAATCATCCTTACTTGCAGCCAGCGGCTGAATTGCGAATGACGCAGATGAACGTGGCCATGTCGAAGCATATCAAAGGCGCTCCAGGCAGCCGCCATACGACACAGTTCAGACCATGGCCTATATATTGTCTTTAGCAACTGGTGGTCAAACAGGGCGAAATCCCCCAATTGAACGTGACTACCATGATGTAGGTGTTGATTTTACGGAGGGAGGAAACCCGGCAAAAAATCCTCGAAGCACAGGAGAGGTCAACTACAACTCTACTCACATTAGTTCCAAGCTCGACAACGGGGGTCATTCCCAAGCGGTCACCGTCTAACCGGGCTTAACTTTTGGTGAGAGGCAGCGCGCTAACAGCACACGTCACCTGTGCCCCCCACGTAAGGTTTCGATAATATGTCATTTTAATAAATCAACACTTTGAAATAATTACTGTGAGTCAGCGAACTTGACCAGTGTAGTTCAGTCGGTAGAGCGTCGAACTAGTTTCTCTACTTACACGCGTAAAAATCTCGCAAGTTGTTACAACATTGTTGCCTGAACAATGCTGTAACAACTTGCAACAATGCTGTAACAATTTGTTAACATATGTGAACAACACTGATAAATGAACAACATTGTTCATCATTGTTTCAACAAGTGGTTACTGTTTGATGAAACAACAACCGTTGTTCACGCATGTTGTAACAACCGAAGAACGTGTTGATGCACCAATCATGTTCACAATTGTTGTAACATTGTTGTTCATCGTTGTTATTTCGTCATGCTGTTACAACATGTTGTATCATGTGCGAACAACGTTGTTGACTATAAAAATGTGCTGTTGGAACAACTTGTTCATGACTGTTGATTTATCCGTGAACAAGTTGTTCAAAGCATAAGTGAACAACTTGTTGATAACTTGTTCACGGCGAGCAGCACAACATTGTTCACGGCGAGTAGCACATTGTTCACGCCTGTTGACAACCGTGAACAAGTTGTGCGTTTTTACGCGTGTACACGGTATGGTTCGTCACTCAGAGTAGCGCTAGCACCCAATATCATTATTCTCCACCTAAATAGTTCGCTGTCCCACAATAATGATCTCAATAGCATAAATGAAGAGTTAACTAGACCATTTAGCTCAGTCGGTGAAGCGTTGAACTAGTAAACCGAAGGTCGCAGGTTCGAATCCCAGTCACATCGCGTAAAGGTTTTCGCTACTTAAAGTGATCCTCTTATGAAAACATTGTTGGTGATGTTTCTGCATAAGCTTAAAGATATATTACTGTATGGTAGTTGGTAATTGTGCGAAGTTTCATTTCGAAATTCTCAAAAACAAAGTTGTATTCTACGTGCGAAGTTTGTATTTCGGAGCGGCGCCATTAAATTGGCCGTGTTTGAGAAGAATGCGTTGAAGAGAACTTTGACGTCATAGACTCAACAAAAACAAAAGATCATTGTTGTTGTCAACAAAAGGGTCATTGTTGTTATTGAGTCTATGACGTCATAAGCCTGCTCGACTCATTCTTCTCAAGCTCGACCACTTTAATGACGGCGCTCTATATAACAAATTTCACACGTAAAATATCACCTTTTCTTGAACGAATTTTTAAATGAAACTTTGCACGATTACTAAAGGCCTGGCCAAACGCTTTCAACATTTCATTCAACATCGTTCAACATTGTTGAACGCGTGTTGAACGAAAATTTGAACATGTTCAAATTTCGTTCAACATCATTCAACACCATTCAACAACGTTCAACATCATTCAACAGGGGTGGCCAAACGCTTTCAACATGTTGAATCACGGTTGAATTTAACAATGTTGAACGGATATAAATAAGTTTTGTGGAAACACCACGTAAAATATTTTTTTGCTAAGCTTTCGGCCTGTTGACTCAGGCCTTCATCAGAATCAATGTTGAATGAAATGAATGTTTCAAAGAATTAAATGTTTCAAATAATTAATGTTGAACGATGTTGAATGAAATGTTGAAAGCGTTTGGCCAGGCCTTAACTACCATAGCATCTTTAGGATTATGCAAAAAGATTGTCAAGAATATTCTCATCAGAAAACCACTTTAACCAGTATGTTTTGTCATTTGGAGTAGCACCCAATGTCGTGATGTACAACTCATTTTTATTATAGCTCAACTTTCAACCTGTTGACTCATGCAGGCTTTCATCAGACGGATTCTACAATAATTCGATATTCGTCATTTTATAATCCTACAGGAAGCATTGTTTATATATACGTTATATACCGTATTTATTCCAATAGACGCCCTTGGCGTTTATTGAAAAATTGAGCTGTAAAGGGGAGCGTTTATTAGAGAGGCGTTTATTAGAGAGAGAGGCGTTTATTAGAGAGGGAGGCGTTTATTAGAGGGAGGTGTTTATTAGAGAGGGAGGCGTTTATTAGAGGGAGGTGTTTATTAGAGAGAGGCGTTTATTAGAGAGAGGTGTTTATTAGAGAGAGGTGTTTATTAGAGAGAGGTGTTTATTAGAGAGAGGCGTTTATTAGAGGGATGTGTTTATTACAGAGAGGTGCTTATTAGAGAGAGGCGTTTATTAGAGAGGCGTTTATTAGAGAGGCGTTTATTAGAGAGAGGTGTTTATTAGAGAGAGGCGTTTATTAGAGAGAGGCGTTTATTAGAGAGAGACGTTTATTAGAGAGGCGTTTATTAGAGAGAGGTGTTTATTAGAGAGAGACGTTTATTAGAGAGGCGTTTATTAGAGAGAGGTGTTTATTAGAGAGAGGAGTTTATTAAAGAGAGGCGTTTATTAGAGAGAGGTGTTTATTAGAGAGAGGCGTTTATTAGAGAGAGGCGTTTATTAGAGAGAGGCGTTTATTAGAGAGAGGCGTTTATTAGAGAGAGGCGTTTATTAGAGAGAGGTGTTTATTAGAGAGAGGCGTTTATTAGAGAGGCGTTTATTAGAGAGAGGTGTTTATTAGAGAGAGGCGTTTATTAGAGAGAGGTGTTTATTAGAGAGAGGAGTTTATTAGAGAGAGGCGTTTATTAGAGAGAGGCGTTTATTAGAGAGAGGTGTTTATTAGAGAGAGGCGTTTATTAGAGAGAGGTGTTTATTAGAGAGAGGCGTTTATTAGAGAGAGGTGTTTATTAGAGAGAGGTGTTTATTAGAGAGAGGTGTTTATTAGAGAGAGGCGTTTATTAGAGGGATGTGTTTATTACAGAGAGGTGCTTATTAGAGAGAGGCGTTTATTAGAGAGGCGTTTATTAGAGAGGCGTTTATTAGAGAGAGGTGTTTATTAGAGAGAGGAGTTTATTAGAGAGAGGCGTTTATTAGAGAGAGGCGTTTATTAGAGAGAGGCGTTTATTAGAGAGAGGTGTTTATTAGAGAGAGGCGTTTATTAGAGAGGCGTTTATTAGAGAGAGGTGTTTATTAGAGAGAGGAGTTTATTAGAGAGAGGCGTTTATTAGAGAGGCGTTTATTAGAGAGAGGTGTTTATTAGAGAGAGGTGCTTATTAGAGAGATGTGTTTATTAGAGAGAGGTGCTTATTAGAGAGATGTGTTTATTAGAGAGAGGTGCTTATTAGAGAGATGTGTTTATTAGAGAGAGGTGTTTATTACAGAGATGTGTTTATTAGAGAGAGGTGCTTATTAGAGAGAGGTGTTTATCAGAGAGAGGCGTTTATTAGAGAGAGGTGTTTATTAGAGAGAGGTGTTTATTAGAGAGAGGTGTTTATTAGAGAGAGGTGTTTATTAGAGAGAGGTGTTTATTAGAGAGAGGTGTTTATTAGAGAGAGGTGTTTATTAGAGAGAGGTGTTTATTGGAGAGAGGCGTTTATTAGAGAGAGGTGTTTATTAGAGAGAGGTGTTTATTAGAGAGAGGTGTTTATTAGAGAGAGGTGTTTATTAGAGAGAGGTGTTTATTAGAGAGAGGTGTTTATTAGAGAGAGGTGTTTATTGGAGAGAGGCGTTTATTAGAGAGAGGTGTTTATTAGAGAGAGGTGTTTATTAGAGAGAGGTGTTTATTAGAGAGAGGTGTTTATTAGAGAGAGGTGTTTATTAGAGAGAGGCGTTTATTAGAGAGAGGCGTTTATTAGAGAGAGGCGTTTATTACAGAGATGTGTTTATTAGAGAGAGGTGCTTATTAGAGAGAGGTGTTTATCAGAGAGAGGCGTTTATTAGAGAGAGGCGTTTATTAGAGAGAGGTGTTTATTAGAGAGAGGTATTTATTAGAGAGATGTGTTTATTAGAGATAGGTGTATATTAGAGAGGCGTTTATTAGAGAGAGGTGTTTATTAGAGAGAGGCGTTTATGAGAGAGAGGTGTTTATTAGAGAGAGGCGTTTATTACAGAGAGGTGCTTATTAGAGAGAGGCGTTTATTAGAGAGAGGCGTTCATTAGAGAGAGGTGTTTATCAGAGAGAGGTGTTTATTAGAGAGAGGCGTTTATGAGAGAGAGGTGTTTATTAGAGAGAGGCGTTTATTACAGAGAGGTGCTTATTAGAGAGAGGCGTTTATTAGAGAGAGGCGTTCATTAGAGAGAGGCGTTTATTAGAGAGAGGTGTTTATCAGAGAGAGGCGTTCATTAGAGAGAGGCGTTTATTGGAGAGGGGTGTTTATTGGAGAGAGGTGTTTATTGGAGAGAGGTGTTTATTAGAGATAGGTGTTTATTAGAGAGAGGCGTTTATTAGAGAGAGGTGTTTATTAGAGAGAGGTGTTTATTAGAGACAGGCGTTTATTAGAGAGGGGCGTTTATTGGAAAGAGGCGTTTATTAGAGAGAGGTGTTTATTAGAGAGAGGCGTTTATTAGAGAGAGGTGTTTATTAGAGAGAGGCGTTTATTAGAGAGAGGTGTTTATTAGAGAGAGGCGTTTATTAGAGAGAGGTGTTTATTAGAGAGAGGCGTTTATTAGAGAGAGGTGTTT